>JAJHUR010139098.1:574-37033 GCA_027495735.1 Lutjanus campechanus
TTTTTTTTAGTAAAAAATGAAAATTGTAATGCAAAAATGATCAATTCCACTCATTTTATCACATATCACAATAGCAATTTCAGTCAAAAATAATTGCAATGTGATTTTTGTACCATATCATGCAGCCCTAGTGCTGAGGTTAAAGTAAAAGTAGTAAGGTCTGCAGAAAACATGAACAGAAGATGAAGCAGAATGCTTTGTTTACATGTTTAAATCACAAAATGTTTTTTCTGGGGGAGTATGCCCCCGGATCCCCCTTCAGGGGATTGGTTTACAGACATGTCACCTTTTTCACCTCTTATAAGTTTGCAGGTCAGGTTGCCACACCCAGCCTGGTAGTGTGTGCCAATGTAAACAGAACACACGCCACTGCTGTGTCAGCAAGACCTTGCTGTGTGTTTACCGCCATGAAACTACAGACCTCAGGGTGGTTTTGTCAGTGCCACAAAACCTGCCAAAGTACTGTCAAATGTTCCACCCAGATCATACGCATCAACGTGGCACCTAACATCACACAGTGCACCTGTGTCAGCCTGTCAGTCTTTACTGAGGGTTTCTAAAGAAATGCACTCAATCAGCATCAGAACTGCACACAAACTGAAATGTATTTTGTTCTGTAGAGTATTCAGCCTCTCTGCATCTTATCATGTACTAACAACTAGTACATGATAAGTACATTATTTTAGTCTCAAGTATAGTGCATTGCATTGTGGGTTAACCTCTGCTCATTTATTGGCCACTTGGTGGCAGCACATCATTTACTGTAACATTTGTTGTAACAAAGCAAACAGATTTTCAAGGTTTCAAGCAACCTGAGCAGCACTGCAGCTGTTACTCCAGTCTGTTTCATATCAGCAGACACAGACTCTACTGCTCAATGTTCAACTGTCACTCAACAACAAACCTCTCTCAAAAAAGTTCTTCATTTACTGAAATAATCTGGCTGTAAAAGCCATCACGACTTCAGCTCCATGTTTAAAAGTCTGCAAATTGTTTGTGATAAGAGAAGAGATGAAGGAAGTGTTGAAGGCGTGGTGGAACTGCAGCAGCTTCAGGGAGTAGACTGACCTCAAATCCACTTGTAGGTGCACTGATTTACAGAGAGCTCCTCATAAATCCTCATGGCAGTCCACACAATTCAGATCAGACGACACACTGAATATTCTCTGGACTCTGAAGGAAATGTGAAATATATTTTTACCAGAGAGGTCAAACAGTGACACAAAATCAGAGAGACGCATGGAGGCCTTATGCCTTATGTGTGATCATAGTTCATTGATATTTCTGATAATTATGTCTAACATCTGGCATCTTACATTCATGGACTAAACCTAAAGCTCTGGTTGTGGGCAGAAACAAACTGTCTGAACACAACTTTCTCCTCCTTATTTTTTTGCTCCTCAGTGACTTGTACTAAAAGGCTGGTAGCCTACCCAAAGGAAAATTTTGTTTCTCACAATTGTCTTTTCTTTGTCTTATGAGAAATAAATGAAATTCTTATTTTGAGCTCATTGAAGTCTCATCTGTTTCTCCTAAACTCCTCTTAGGAGAAAAAAGGAGCTCATAGGTGTCTCAGAGGTTTCTGCTTGACAACCATATGAAACAACAAAACTTTAATTTGACGTCTGAGACGAATTTAAGATCGCATTTAAGACAACCGAGTTTTCTTTTAAGATCTCACTGTTATCAGAAGAACTGATTATTTAAGACAAATTTAAGATCAGTGCAACAAGACCAAAAAAGGACATTTTAAGATCTTCAGTTGGGCTCAAATTAGTCTCGGGCTGAGTACATGGTCAAAGTCTCACATTGGCCCTCAATTGAATTCACAAAGACGAGATCTTATTTTGAACTTTCCTTTCCTCTGGACATAGTTTCCTGTTATTTTTCATGTTCTTTCCCCTTTTTTTCTTTTCTTGTCTTATTAGGTCAAAAATATTAATAATAATCATATGTATGTTGCATTTTACTGCTGTAGATGTTTAACGTTTAAAGGTTATTTTAACTATTTTATATACCGTTATGTATTTATATACTGTATTTTAATCTACAGCATTGCAATATATTCTGTAAGGTCATCATATGCTTATACTGTTTTATGTGGATGCCAACCACTAGTCAGGTCTGTGGCCCCATCAGACAGCAGCCCCTCTCGCCCAGCACGTATGCCCCGATGGCCACCCAGCCCTGGATGTTTTTATCAGCAAAGTCAGACAGATGACAGCTCATAAAACCAGCACGGGTTGGCTGTGTTTTAATCTAGAAAATGAAAATAAGGTTGGATGTAGGCTGTGTAAGAATATAAACTGGTGTATAATCACTCGACTGGAGCGACGTGTGACCACATTCAGCACAGACATGGATATTAAACTGCAGGCTGCTGCTAGCTCTGCTAACGTTAGCCACACTGTGTGTCAGGCAGCAGCTAACATCAGCTCTGAGTAAATGATGCTGTTTGCCTGCAGACACCGTGATCCTGTTCAGTCTGAAGACTTGAAGCATTCAATGAATTGTTGTAATGTTTTGTTTGTTAATGTGCAGTGTTTGTATTGCATGGCGCAAAGTGTCGTACATTTCCGCAGCAATTTGGTGATGGCAGACTGTGATTAACGGCTTCAAATGGCTCTTAACACACAGTACTTTTTCGGACAGCATTTAACATTATCAATTAATTGTGCTCAATTTTAACAGCTGCTTTCTGAGTGTTTTGTTACTGATAGACGAGTCAAGTAGGCTAAATTAAAATTGGCGTTTACTCAACAGGGAAATTAAATTAGTCACCAGGAACATCCCTGATGTCTGCACACTTTTGACCATATAGTGTACCTGTACAGAAATAGGCCACTCAAACCGGCAGCATCCTGTCTCTTGGGTTCTAGCTGTTCACCATTTCTGTGCTGTGATGATCTCATTAACGATGTGAGTTACCAGTGTCTGAAAATAAGATAATGGCTGTTAACTGAAACTAGTTGAGGAAGATGAGGCTGCATTGGCTGACAACCTTCCTCTGATAGCAGTCATGAGCTAATTCAGCGGTGAATAATTCCTCCCTGTGACGGAGTGGTGTTGGATAAGTTGGTTAAAATTGATTTGGAAGGCAGCTCGCAGCCTCATGAATTAAACATGGCGGCTCTTATTTATCTGGGGATGCAAATGGCAACATAGGTGATGATGTTAATGCCAGCCATGCTTCCCTGCCTGACAGCCTGATTAAAATGAAAAAAAGGGGCCTGGTGAGGGCTAAGCAAGGATCACAGGGGAATACTGAAGCTGTTTTGTTTCTTCTTAATCACTCATGTTTTGGGGGTTAGTGCTCGACCGTATTTAATTCAAAAGCTTCATATAATTAACGGAATAGTCCTTAGACTTAATGCTTGAAGTAATGGCTATGGTAACAACATCTCAAAGACATGTTGTAATAAATAATACTTAATGGCATTTCCACGGTCTCCTCTCTGCCTCAGCCATCTTGTAGGAAGCGAGCTGTGGGGGTTAATGACTAAGTCGACTAACAATCATCCTGTCAATTAGTATTTATTATTCATAGAGCCATGGTAACTGGAAAGGCTGTCGTCCTCGTGAGGCCTGCTGTCTGCAGCATCTCATTAGACAGAGCTCCAAATGATTCCAGCTCCCAACCACAGCACCGCCATGCTGCTGCCGGGCTGCAGGACAAAACAGAGCAGCTGAATAATTAGCCCATTTAAATTAGAGCTCAGATCTGACTGACCCGCACACATTTCTGACCACAGACACAGAAAACACTGTGGAAACTGATGTCATCATTAGATTGTCTTTGCACAGTTTATCATTTCAAATTATTGTTCACTGAAGTAAAAACTTACCAGACTTTCCTGCTGTGAAGTAGCTGATGTAACATGTAGTAAGCAGCTGACTGATTGTCAATGGACAGTTTGAGTCTGTTCCACACTGGTAAGAATACAGTTGTTGGGACACTTTAAAGATCCTGAGCCACCAGAGCAGCTGTCACCAGACAGTGAAAGGATGTGATTTTAATTTCTTCACTGTCGGGTTGTCAGATGTGAAGTGAGCTGAAGTGAACTGCTGGGCTGATTTGGACTGAGAGAGTCTGAAGGTATGTTTGTAACTGAGGGGGAGGTGGTGTAGTTTGTGTCGGTTCATAGGGCTTATATAGAGTTGGGGGACCATGACTCCAGCACATCACCGAGCCATGTTTCAGGTCCGCCCAAAAAATCCTGGACAATAATATGAATAATCATGAATAACAGTTTAACAGTCTAATTCCACAATCCAGCACTACATCATGCTTTACTTTTCAGCAACTATTTTCTAACATGTATATAGTCTCTCCTTTACACAGACTCTTAAGTCTTTTGATAGCAATCATCAAATTTAAATATTTTTATTGGCTCCTAGGGCTGTGTATTGACTCTCAACACTTATTACAAGCTGATCTGTCCATGGCATCAAATACTGCCAAGTACCAAAACTTGGCATTGGCTGTCTGGTCAGATTCATCATGTTGTTGACTTGTTGCTGTTACTCTTTGATAAGATCAGATCATCCCTGATTGACAGAAGAGAATGTTGTCAATTTCAGACTGTTTTATTTAGACAAAGGTATTGTACAGTTAATCCAACCCAGGCTCTGGTGTGGTTTGTTTTGTGGTGTGAAAGTAGTTGGAGTAAAGGAGCATGTACAGTGAGTGGGACATGATTGCAAATAAACCCTTTCAAGTTGGGGTCAAGGTTCTGCATCACCCTGTCTGGGTTTATTATCAGTAATGAAGTTCTCACTGTACTTTTCCTGCATATTTCACAGCTACTTATTAAAAGAATCAACGATGATCTTATTGATTTAAAAATTATTTTATTGCTTCTGCTAAGTTCTCCAGTGTCTATGATCAGAGCTGCGTCCATAGTGCTGTAACAGTCTGTTATTCATACCTGCAGTCTGCTATTCAGAAGTAGTTATATTTTATAAGGAAACTTAATCAAGCAAAATTCACATTCCCATCCCATTATCAACTTTTACAGAGGAGTGGCAGACAGCACCCTGACTGGAAGCATATCATTTTTCCAACCTACTTTAGATGTGGTCTACATCTACTGTAAAACCTGGGAAATTGTGAACATATATCCAGTATTGGTTCACTGTTAATTGTTAAATTGTTTTTATTTAAAGATGGTACATGATATGATGATACCAGGTACTCTGTAATGTTTGTCTTTGAGACACATCAAAAATGATCTCATCCCTAATATTAAATGACATGATATTTCAGCACCAAGTTCATGAGGAGCCAAAAAGAAAATTTAAGGCCATGCTTAATAGAACCTGACAGAAACAAGAATACAAGGTAAATGATTTGTCATTCACAACAAGGTTATAAAATTTAATTTTAGTGTAGTTCCCTCTTGATTGATTGACTGGAACTGACTGTAGAGATAAATAAAAACATAGAACAAGTTAACTGATAAGGTGAAAGTTTTGCTTTTAGTGTCCTCTGGCCTCTGCAGGCACCTCACCTCCCCAATGTCACTGATGCTCAGTATATGAGTGTCAATAATATTCTGGGTGGTTTTGATAACCCACTGTACAGTTCTTCTGTCCTGGGCTGTGCACATCCCAGGATCCAGTTTGTGATGTTTCCGGTCAGGATGCTTTCAATTGCTTCCCTGTAGAAGTTGATGAGAACTTGGCCTGGGCCGTTTCTGAGCCTTCTTTACCAGGATGGATGTCAACCACACCTTCTCTGTGACGTTGATTCTCAGGAAACTAAAAGTGTTCACCTGTTGTAACTGTTGTGTCGCTGGTGGTAGATCTTCCTCTCTCCCTGTGTCCATACAGAAAACAGCAGCTGTGTAGAGAGCATAAATGTGAAAGAGTGGCAGGACGGCCTCAGAGCGCTCTTACCCAACATCAACATCAACTTCGGAGGACTGCCCAACTCCTTGTCTTCCTCATCGTCATCCTCTTCCTCATCCAGCGTCAACCACACGGGGGCGCCGGGGGTTTCTGGGAATGTTTCTCACAGCCTCTCCTGGGACGGCACAGCCAGCTGGATGGATCCAGCCATCATCCGAGGTAAGAGTCAGACCTGCTCAGGGGCACTGCGCTCATCTAAAAATATGATAATGAGGTTTTTAAAAAGTTATGTGCTGATTCCACAGAGAATCTTAATGATGAGATGGAGCTAGTAAGGTATTCAAAACACCAGGCCAACGCATTCAAAAAAACTCTCAACATGAATACTGAAGATCAAAGTTTACACAACTATGTGTACGGAAATTGCAGTCATGCAGTGCCCAGAATATCAGAATTCAGCTGCCTTCAATCAGCAGGATTGTACATCATACATCAACACAGGGTACACACCCCACATTGCTCAAACTTTACCATAAACGTAAGAAAGGGAAGAACACCAAAATAAAAAAGTGAGGCTGGACTCCTAGTCGAGAATGAAACTTATTGTCAGCTGTTTTTTGCTTTGGAAACCTTTTTGGTCACTTACGAGCTTCATGTTTGTTCAGATTGTTCAGCTACATAAAGGCAGTTTGTGTTGGTCAACAACATTACCTAGCTAGCAAGGTGCACGGTGTGAATGACAATTCCTGGTGTGTCGTGTTCCGTGGTAAACTGCTGACTAGCCAGCTGTATTTGAGCTCAGAGAGCATGTGGTTGCAAGTTGTCAGGTTACCTGCAGGGTTTTGAAAGTATTAAAAAGAAAAGTATTAAATAAAAATAATCTAAAATGAAGGCCTTGAAAGTATTGACTTCCATTTACATGTTCACAAAGAATTTTTAAAAATAACATATTTTTCTAAAAAGCAATTATTTATTAAGGAAAAAGAACTAATAAGTGCTGTTTTTATAAGTGTCGGCAAAATTCATAATACGGGTAGGTTAAACTGAGCCAGGCAATATGAAAGTGAGTATTATCATAAAATGTTTTACAAAATTGAAGTACTCATAATTTTTGTTTTATAAATTGTTTTCATCCACTTGAAATCCATTATCTGGATTTTCCACTATATCTTTAATACTATTGCCAGTATTGCTGTGACGCTGGCATTAAATTTCATTCAAGTGGTAATAAAAAGGCCTTAAAAGTCTTAAAGGTAAGTAAGAGAACTCTGGAGGTACCCTGGTTGTGTGTATTCCGCATTTTGAACAGCCCCAGCATCAGTTTAACATCAAAACTAGCTATTTAACAGTCAAATGGTCCAGAAATTGTAAACAGGTCATGTGATGAAAACATTGTTCAGTTGGTGGGTAAAAAGAGAACAAATGGCTCACCTGGCTCTACCTGAATATCATTCATCACGGAGCACCGCCAGGTTCTATTCATGTTTGTGTTGATCTGGAGTGTAGATCAGCAGAGCTTAGAGGACTGCGAACATGAACGTCTTGTCAGACAGCGGCTATTAAATAATTTAACGATGCAGGCAGTTCTCACTTTGCTGTGGGTCCAGGTTTGCCCCTGCCAGGGGTAGCAAATGTGCTGCTGGCTCAGCGGTCACCTAAACAGGAAGAGAAAATGTTTTTACCCAATGAAGTGACATACAAAGAGTCACTTGACAGCGGTCTGAGACCATCCCTTCAAGCACGGTCGTTTGGTCCTCACCAGAGTTCGAGTTCACGCCAATCCAAATGCATCAAGAACTGCACCAAGTGGGTAAACACTTTAACCAGACTAAACAAGGCTGGTGAGAACCCACCCTTAGTGTATAATGTGAATGTGATCCCCTTCAGTCATACCAGTTATATCATCACTGAAAATGTCCTGGAAAAATCCCAGAAAATGACCTCTAGAAAAGAATGAGAACCCTTTTAAACACATCACCTCAGTCTGTATGCACGTGAAGAAGAACTGACCCAAAATCACCAATTATAAAATATTTTTAATTAGATCTTTTTGCAGTCAGATCTGTGACAAATTTTTCCCATGACCCCCCAGTACCCTGTGGTTGAGTAGACAGAGTGCTGAAATAAAGTGGACACTTTGCCTTCATTTTTCTTTTTTATTAAACTGTTTTTTTTAGCAGAAATAAATTTTGGACTCGCTACCCTCATCCTACCATTTTCCAGCAGCAACATGTCCCCACTTGCTGCTGTCTTTTACTCCCAGTTCAGACTGAAGTGTTCTCCAACCTGCCTTTGACTCATTCATCTGAAACTGTGTACACAGTTTAATCCCATGTCATCACTCAGACTCCAGGCTGCAGCTGGAGTTGCTGAAGCTTTGTTTGTAACCGTAGGAGGCACCACAATGCACACATATTTGTTTTGTTTGAACAGTATGTTTGTCTTGCCATTAAGTGAACATACTGTATACTTTTACCCCTCCATCCCTGTAAGAGGCTCATTGTATTCTGTAGGTAGCAGCACGGTCTATTATTCCTTCCGATCCCAACCTGTGCCCCCCCCCACACACACACACACACACTGGCCCGAAGCACAGCACCTCCCACTGGGAAGAGATGATGCTCATAACATCCGCCTGCAGGCCAGTCAGGCTCAGGGTGGCAATCTCATCCCACTCTGGAGTTTGTGTTCATACTCTTGTGCTGCTGGTGAGGATGTTTGTAACCCAGTTTTAAAAGACCTTCAGTGATAATTCATGTTCAAAACCAGGTGCTATAAATTGTAGAGAAGATTTGAGAATCATGATGCACCATTTTGAATAAATGATTTGTAACTTATCTAGCTAAAGTTAAAGGTAAAATGTGGCATGACATATCATTATAAATTAGGCACTGTGGTATTACCCCGGCCTACAAATCCTATTCTTCAGACATATGAAGACATATTCATGTTTGTTACAGACCCCAGCAAAACTCACATCATCATTTTTATTCATCTTTTCAGTTAAAATAAAATACAAAAGTTGCCATTCCCACTAAAATTGTGACTCATTTTGCAATCATGTGACAAAATATGATTTTATCTTGGCATACCCTTCAGTCTTATTAACAATGAATCAAATGACAGTTTGTATTTAAATATGATCATTATCTCTCCTTCTTTCTATCTTTTGCAACTCTGCTAGCCTGACACGCCAGATGGTTTGTGACACAGAACCATTCGTGAAGTCGTCTCTCACTTTCAGAAAACAATTGGCAGGTTACTTAAAGGATGAAGCATCTGTCTATCACGTCTAACACAGGCTAACTTCAACCAATCAGATCAACGAACGATATGATGTAGTAGCAGAGCGCCGAGGAGGAAACATGACAACGAGCAGCTCTCTGAAGTAGCTAGTTAGCATGTTTTTGTAAAAAAAAAAAAAAAAAAGAAAATTGTGCATAAATGGCACTCTTTCATGGACTCTTTCATTCATGGACACTTCTCGCTGCCATCATACCGAAAACCACGCCCGTAGCTGCTAGTAGTCCCTCCTAGGACACTGATTGGCTGCACCACTTTTGGTGCAGTCTTGGGAGATCAGTCCAGCCGCCTCACAAAGTTGTGTTTATTACTGACCCCAGCAAAAAGTCACGTCATTATTTTTGTTCATTCTTTTCAGTGAAAATGAAATTAAAAATTTACAGAAGTTATAAAATTTGCCCTCATCAGTAGCAGGCAGCTGTTTTCAATAGAAAAACTGAAAACCACCTGTACACAGCCTGCCCAGGACCAAACAGCAGACAGACACATTTAGCCACTAGCTAACATAGGACTGGCTCATACAGCAATTATATTCAGACTTCAATTAATGTGCAGTATAGCACATGACCATAATGTCATATTTTTTTAAAGATTTTTTTTGGCTTTTGCCTTTATTTTTGATAGTGATAGCTGAAGATATGACAGGAAAGGGGGTAGAGCGAGAGAGGATGACACACAGCACAGGCCACAGGCGGAGTCGAACCGGCGGTCGCTGCAGAGGACTGACAGCATGGGGGACACATGGGGCACACGCTCCACCAACCGAGCCACAGGGGCGCCCCACCATAATGTCATATTTAAGTTATCAGTGTTTCTGCTGGTCATGGCCACCTCGCCAAAATCTAAAAACAAAAATCGCAAAAGAAAATGAAACATTACGTGATCAGTCTGATTACTTTTGTTACTCTGCTCATGGCTTCCAGCTCTGCAGCTCCCAACTGTATTTGGAAGACCTCCAGTTTTAGGCCCTTTTCATGTGAAGTACAGGCAGACGCTGTAGTAATGTTACATAAACAGAGACTTTATATATCTTTTCCTTGGCAGCAAACACAACACACAGCCTGAAGTGGCTGCCTGAAGTAACGTAAGTACGCCTCACACACTGGGAAGAACTCTAACAACAATCCAGCTAGATTCCATCACACTCACAGGTTGCCCACAAAGTCAACCACCCATCCATCAATCCTTCAACTGCTTTTCTGATGTCAGGTCGTGGAGGTAGCAGTTCCAGCAAGGGACCCCAGATTTCCCTCTCCCCAGCCACATTAACCAGCTCTGGACTGGGGGATCCCGAGGTGTTCTCTGGCCAGCTAACATTTACACGTTGTAAGAAAGTTGTATTGTTGGAGTTGTATAAAGCTTTCAGTGGCTCCAGATGGAGATGTGTGAAGTCTGATAAATGTCCTCAAGTGATGTCACTTGAGTCTGTTGATCGGGGCAGAGGACTACAAGTTTGAAAAAGGAAAAATAAAATACTGAGCTAACCAGGCTTCTGTTGCTGCTCCTCTACTTGAGACTAGAGGCCCAAGGCTACATTAGCTGCAACTAGCACCCACCAGTAACTCTGACTGAGCTGTCAGCATTGCATTGTGGGTAATTAATCTGTGGAATATAAAGAACTTTATCTCTGGTTCTGTTTCCTCATCCCCTGCAGGTATCCCGGCCCCGAGTGGCAACAGTCTGGACTCTCTTCAGGACGACAATCCTCCACACTGGCTCAAGTCTTTGCAGACCCTCACAGAAATGGATGCCCCGTCCAGCTCCAACTCACAAAACGGCCCCTTTGGAAGCCAGCTGCCCCCCCACAGAGCCGGCTGGGCACACTACCTGGCCCCCAGCAACCAGTTCCACTCCCCACCACCAGGCTTCCAGACAGCCTTCAGACCCGCAACACAGATCCAGACAGACCTGCTACAGAGTGCTGCCATCGACCGCCACTAGGGACTGTCACCACACACACACACACACACACACACACACACACACACACACACACACACACTCACATCACCACATTGACCAGCATTATGAATCAGCAGATACAAAACCATTAACAACTAATAAGATGATATAATATTTAAATTTCTTCCTCCTGCAGATCTTCTGAGCTCTTGTGTTTCTTGTCTTAGTTTCTGATGGTTGAGTTTGGTCGAGGTGAGCTACCCCAAACACACCTCCTGAATGCATCATATCGCTGAGTACTGATGAGAGACAAAGGTGTAGTCGGTCATCATGTTCACAAAGCATTGCAAACTGTGTTCCTGGGTCATCAAAAAGTTCTACCCCGGCAGCACATCACTCTAGTCAGCATCAGCTAAAGACTACATGTCTACAAAAGAAACAGCTGTGGTCGTGTGGAGTTAGTAAGAAGTGAGAAATGAGCGGAGCTCTGTAGCTGCTCCTCATCTCTGATTGAGGCTAGGGGCTCCAGGCGACATTAGCTGCTACTAGCATAACACATCAGAATCTCTGACTCTCAACAGTTGAGTTGCATTGTGGGTAATGTAGAAGTCGTGTGATTCTAAATCAGTGGAGGAGGCTTTTAATATACAGGATCAAAGGAATGTTAAGAATTTGAAGATAAAAGCTCAGTCTTATTTTTGATGGGAGGAAGTGAATACTTCTTCACCACAGGGTGGGATTAGACTCCAAACTGGATGCACACACAGTTCTGTTTATACCAACACGTATGGTACACAGCCACAGACAGGCACTAACCAATACACCCCTACAGACATGAACATAAAGTATGATTTGTGCTAAGGACTGCCAACCTGTTCTTATCCAGGTCAGTGACTACCAGTGTCTTTGTCACCTTTAGCATTTGTATGAGACGCTGCCAGACAGTCTTTTTACCATGTGGTTATTGTCAGACAGTCACAGTCTGGGTAGGTTGAAGCACCAAAAGTACTTACAGAGCAAAGATATGCTCAAAAGATGTCTTTTAGACGTGTTGCCGTACCTTGAAAAGAGGAGGAGACGTCTTCTGAACTTCCACAGGAGGGTTAGGCTTAAGCTCGTAAAACACACTCACTTCCTCTTTGGGACTCTTTCTATCCAATAACAACAACTAATATGTTGTTAATGAATTATAAATATTTGTTTCATCACAAATGAAAAATATGTCATTGATCACATGTCAATTTCCTGCACGTACCTGGTACATCCACAGGCATCTAAAAAATCTCCTGCACAGTCGTTAAAAAATTCTGCATGTCAACATCCAAGAAGGGTTGTAGTCAGGTGTCCAGATATTGAACCTGATTTGCATGTCGTGCAGACAGATATGGTCCTGAGGCCATATTACAGGAACTTCCTATCTTAAGTTTGAAGTTTTAGGATTTTTGATTTTTTTAAAATTTGGTATTATAGAAGAAAATCCAAATGTACTTTATGAATCCTGTCGTATCTTTTTTCATCCTATCTTATCTCAGATTAGAAAATCCCGAATATTCAATCCAACATCACTTTTCAATTTTTATTTCTGTTACCTAGCAACTGAAGCTACTTTTTTATTTCACAGAGCTATAAACAATTAACTGTAACTGTTGTATTTTTATTATTGAAACATACAGAAAATGGACCAAAACAGCAAAGGGCACTTAACTTCAAGACAGATGAGTTCAAGGAGTTGGAAACATCTGTTTTTGGGGAATTTACAACAATGCTAACTCTGTAAAGAAAGAAAGTGAGCTGAGTCAGCAGACAGTCTCTACTATATCAGGCATCAAATGTCTAAACACAGTTTAAAAACAGCCATAAGCATTAATCAAGTTAGCTAACACTAATGTTACCTCGTTAGTAAGTTCCTTAACACTACTACTTGCTCATTAGTAAGTTAGCTAACACTACTGTTAACTAGTTAGCGAGTTAGCTTACACTACTTGATGGAAAAGCGAAACATAAGACAACTCAACAGTTTTCCTAAGTTAAGAACAGTTTATTTCAGATTTTGGCAAGTAATTTACTTTTCTTATCTTCAGTTAAGATTGGAACATTGAGCCACATACAAGATCTACAGATGTATCTTTAATTTCTCTTACTTTTTTTGTACGAAGGGCTCGTATGAACGTCACATCTGATTCAACAAATGCTTGTAACTTCAGAAAACTGTGTAAATGATCCACCTGTGCGTATTTGACTGCACATGCACGAGACTTGTAAATTAGCATAATTAACGCTGCAGTAATACCATATTAGGCTGTGTTTCCTGCTCCATGTGGTCAGGAAGTGTTCGTCCATGAAAATGGCATCAAAGAGAAGAACTTTACGAGTTTAAAGTTTGACGCCCTGTCATTTTAACAGCGTCAGCAGTAGAATTAAAAGAGCTGCTAAAGCAAAGAAACGGGGAAAGTGAGTTCTGTTGACGCCGTGCCACTGGAGGGTCGGACTGTCACTGAAACAAAATAATGTCTCGGTATGAAAATAACTTCAGAGGAAAAAATCGACTCACCACAGCCACATTAAGGTGCGATCGGTGACTGCAGCAGCAGGGGAGGGTCAAGGGGAAGTTTTCATCATGGAGACAGACACAATAAGTGAGGATGTTCACCTGGACAGAGACTTTGTAAAACTGCATATGCAGATATACGGCCAATACACTTGACAGCAGGTAATAATAGATCACTGAATGAATGATGATAAGTTTTATATGTAATTATACAATTACAATTATATTATCATTTGAAATGTAGTCAAACAGAGTAATGACGGCATAAATATGAAGTAATTTAGTTACTTATAGTTATGAAGTAAAGTAATTTAGTTTTCAAACTCAAAATGTCTTCACACTAATTAAATATACAGTCATTAGTGAAAAGCTTTGGTTTGTATACCAGCAGACTGACGTCACATGGACTCTACAGGTCTGACAGGTCTGGACCTCGTAAATTGTGTTCGTATCTGAAAACAAATTCAAAATACGAGAAAACTGGTGAATGCCAGAAGTTCTCTTAAATCACTTGTACCACTTAAGAACAAATCTGTTCGTATGAGTGGTTCTTGCATGAGGCCCATTGACTTCAGAACTCTTCATCTGTAATGGTGTTTTTCCTAAACCAGATCCTAATCTTACTTAACCATTTTTATGAAACAGTTTTGATAGGACCTGCAAGTAAGGAACTTAAATAAAGGTTTGTGGACTGATCGACACAATGTAGACATTATCTGCACACCTGGTTTAGGAAAAGATCATGGATTCACTGTTAAAATGAATATGTTGTGTTATGTACACCACATGATGAACATGACTTATGCAACTTAAGCCTTCAGATAACGTTGACTTTTGGTTCTACACAGAACACGAAACCCCGCCTCCCGAGTGAAAGTCCTGTGTTTGTTCCACCTCCACCTGAGACGAACTTTGTTGATCTTTATACCACATCACGTGACACATTACACGTAATTAAAAGCCTGATTGATCTCATGCAGACAGTACCTTGTGCATCTGTATGAGACACTGAAGGGAGGGACAAACTGTTGGTATTTGATGACCTGGGAATGAGAACAGTGTGGGACTGCAGTAAATGGGTTTGGATCTGTTCCATAGAAGGAGAGTCTTGCAATTCAAAGTGTGCATCTGAGGTCACCTCTGAAGCTGCTTAGTGAATACTGACCTTGCGTCCCCAGCACATCTGTAAACCAAACCTCTGTATCAGAGGGTTGAAGGTAGACAGACCGATAGACAGCTCAGATTAGCTTTAGCTTGGTCAGTGCCACTGTGTGGCGCTCACTGTCAGCTGTCTTCACAGACCTCGCCCAGTGTCCCAGATTTACATGACAGCTTAAAGCCTCAACTGTGTGAGTGATGATGACGTTCAGGGTAGTCACGGTTGTTCTGTGGTCATGTGATTCAGACTTGTTCAGACAGGAAAGCTCTTAGTTCAGACCTCATGTGTTGACCATTTCTCCTGACAGTTTTTAGATATTTAAATCAAAGAGTTCTATTTAGATCTTTTTAAATCATTTGTTTGTAAAAAAAATAAATAAATAAAGTGTTTTAATTGGACAGTCCACTGTCTCACTGTGTGCTGGGATGGTCGAGCTTCAGACCAACTCAACCCATCAGTAACATGAGGTGTACATCATGTACCTCTTATTGTCCAAAAGCTTCAACTTCTAATGGTCCTAAGTTGTGTCTTTTTTCATGAGGCCCTGACAGCTTTCATAATTCAACAGTATTAGGACACTGATGAAGTCTAACATGTTGTCACAATGTTCGAACACGTCTAAATGAAGAATTGAGGGGAACAAAACCTCTCCAGGTCTGGAACATAAAACAAACTAAATATCAAATAAAAGAGAAAATATGAAGTGTGTTGAGTTTGGTCCTTATTTCTTCTACTTCTCTACAAACGTCACGTTACACGAATGTTTCTTTTTCTTGGAGAGCTGGCAAAGTCAGTGAACCAGTCCACAGAAAACCAGTTTTGACTTGAGTTTAAAGTCAAATTGACAATTTTAAAGTCAGAATTGCGAGTTGAATTCTGAGTTTGAAGTCAGAACTCTCCGATTAAAGTCATATTTCGGAGTTTAAAGGTATAATTCTCAGATAAAAGCCATACATCTGAATTTAAAATCAGAGTTTAAAGTCATAATTCAAATGCCCTTGTCACATGTGGCCCTAACCCTCTTAAGTACTAGCCTGAGTCAGTTCTCGTCATCCATGTGGGAACTGGTTTTGAGCTCGTGTTGTCTCAGAAATTTCTCTCATGTACCACCAGCCACCTTAAAAGCATTTGAAAGGACAGACCTCAAATGCTTTCAGTGTGCCAATTACCTTTATCCTGCTGAGGAGGCAGCAGCTTGCAGATAATGTCAAGAGCAAATGAAGTGCTCATACTGTGCCTGGCAATGCTCATATTCACTAGTGACACTGGCACACTTTGAACAACACAAATGACTTCCCCATTTTGCTAATTGGCTAAGCAAGCTGACAACATTAAGCAGTTTAGAGATGATCTTTAAAGTCATTAGGCAGCCTTTGTTTCTGACATATGAATTGGAATGTAGACATGGGTTTGTTTTGTCAGACAGTTGTTTGAAGATCTTTATTCCTATCAGCAGCAGGCCGTCTGAGGGCAGAATCCATAGATCTGCACATGCTGATGAAGGGAGACTCGTCTTGTCATGATGCTCGGTTTGTTGCTGTAAAGGAACATTTCCAGTATTTATTTACAGACGATTTGCCTTAAACTCACTCCTCCATAGTCGGTGTGTTACCTACAGTAGATGGCGGCTGAGTCTGAGAAGCAGCCAAAAGTACACTCTTAGAGCTCTTTTCCACCAACATGGAACCAGCACCGAACTGTCTAATTTTGAACCATTCTGAGCACTAATCACCAAAAATGAACTGGTTCAGAGCCTGAAAAGTTGGTTTCCCAGCTGGAACCAAAAATAGCAGGTTTTCCTTTGGAACGAAAGTGGGAGTGTTATATTCTACAGGCCACTCACGCTGGTTTACTAGATGTCGCTAAAGTTGCAAGAATCTTGAATGGAATAAGTTCAAGAACCAGAGCTTATTTGGTGGAAAAGAGTGTTTAGAAATTAAAGTGCTATCTAGGATCATATAGGGTTCTTCAGCTTGTCCCCACAGGAGAACCTTTTTTGGGTAGAGCCCAGCATAATTGGTTCTAACTAGAACTATCTATGAAAGGTTCAACCTAGAACCCTCTATAAGAGGTTCTACAGAGAACCCTTCTATTATCAAATGGTACCGCCTGGAACCCTTTTGGGGGTTCTATCCAGAACCTTTCCACCAAACAAGAACCCACCCCAACCTTTTTATATTCCGAGGGTTTCATCTAGAACCCACTCAGCGATTTCTACCAAGGACACTTACATTGAACAGATTGGGCAAAAAAAAAAGATTGAATCCCACAGATTGCATGTTGTGGTCCTCCATCATTTTAACAATCTATGTTACAGATGTCATTATTTAAACTGACAAAAATATCTTTTAACATCCACACTATCAACAACCCTTGAAGAACTCTTTCATCCAAAAACAGTTCCTAGAATGAAAAAGAGACCCCTGTTCTCTCCAATCCTCCAGACTCCTTTGACAAAAATCAGTAAATTTACCACCAAGAACAAGGGAGTTACTGTCTACTGCTGCCTCAACATGTTCGTTAGTTTGTGTTATTTTGTGACCTCACTGACTCCAAACACAGAGGTCACACAATGACAGACACAAGAACAGCAGATGACCAGCAACTTCCAGGTACAATGACAGTTTTTGCCAAAGGAGTCTGATGTATATTTGACTGATATAACAGTGGTTTCCCATCAGAAAAGTCTGTCTGACAGCAAGGTAAAGTGGTAAACATATTCTAAATATAGTGTACACTTGAACTGATTGAAAACTTGAATTTCTTACGTATATAAAATATGTTTTGCTTAGCTTCCACTCTGCTACTCTTGCTACTTCTACTACTTCTCCATCTACTGTAGGTAATACACTGATTATGGATAAGTAACTCATACAACCTTGCTTCAAATAATCCAAACCAGCCCTTTAAATCTGCTGTTCTCTTTCTCACTTCACACGTTCACTCAGCAACATGCATGACAGCCAAAAGCATTAGTAAACACACCAACGAGATTTATTTTGTGATTTTACATTCCACAGTTGAACATTTCCTCTTTTTTTTCTCTTATGTTATGTTTACTCAACAGACACAGTACTGATGTTAAAGGTTGATAGACCAGTTTTGTTTTTAACATCTGTCCACAATGGAAGGTGCAGTATCTCTGTCCTGAGATGTCCTCAGCTCTGTGTCTCTGTGAAGGCTCTCGGTCAGCTCTGACGAAGCCTGATGAGCTGTCCTGCAGCTGGAAGTGAGTCCTGCAGGTTGAGTGAGTCATGGTTCAATCTGTCAGTCTGAGCTATTTCTGAAATGTCCATGTTCTCACAAACTGTAAGTTCATGCCTGTGTGCTCCTCCACTAACTCAGCTTCTATTAGTTTGAATTTTGAATACATGTGTAACAGGTAAGTCTTTAAATTTGTTTGTGAACAAGGTAGCATTGCATTTTCTAACTTCTGTCGGGGTGTAGTGTGGTGACAGGTGGGACTAAAGCAATCACAAACTGAGGAAAAATCTTCATGATCTGATTAATTAACTAATAAAATAAATAAATAGCTGAAGAACTGCTGAAGAGAGTGTGGCCAGTCTATAGTATTAGTCTAATTTATGGAGCCCGGTAGTGTTCAGTTTACAAGTAATAAAGAAATTATAAAACAAATTATAAAAAATATTAATAATTTAGCAACTAATTTAAGAATTTTTAAAAACTCAACTTATTGTTATGAAACAGATCCATCATTCAAGCCAAGGCAATTTTATTTATATAGTGCCAAATCATATCAAAAGTTATCTCATGGCATTTTCATATAAAATAGGTCTAGATCGTATTCTTTACAGTATTTTTTACAGAGACCCAACAACGCCCACCATGAGCAACACTATGGCAGCAGTGGTGAGAAAAAGCCTCAAGAAGAAACACGCTCTTATGTTTTATTTCCTAATACACATTTTAGCAATATTTCAAAATGCTGTTTCTCAAGAGTTTAGCAAGCAAGCTCCATAACTGCTACAAAATGTATCCAGTTAGCTGCTAGCTTAACAAGATGCACATATTACTTAGCCAGATGGCTAACTACCCGTTCATGGACACTGCCTCTTCACTTTGATTCCAAGTTATGAACCAAACTCACAACTCTACCTGTCCAGTCATTTCCCCCACAAAACTGTTCCACCTAGTCCTGCCCAAATGTTCTGTGATTGGCTACAACTCCTGAGCTGTGGTTGGCAAGTTCTTCTCAACAGCATGTCCCTGTGATTACCAGAGAACCTTCCTAATGTTGTGAAAAGGGTCTATTTTGACAATAAACCATGTTTTTTTGTAAACCTGCCCAAGTAGTTTTTGTCCCTAAACCTAACCAAGTTAGCCCGCGTCCAGACCTTCAAATCCGCCCACTCCACTGTGCTGGCTTTTTCTCTGAATATGGAACTTGAATATGGAAATGAAGTGTAACAAGTTGACAATTCAGTCTGCTATTGGGCTATAACAAAGTATTTTTCTTGGCTAAACCTTTCTTGTGCCTAAACCTAACCAAACTGTGACTGAAAACTGAAAATAATGAATTACTAAGTCTTAAAATAAATTAAAAGTTATATTTAGCTTCACACGGGACCCAAAGACCAGTTCCTTGGGTCAAAGTCCTGTGTTTGATCCTTTCATCTATCTCAACACCTTCCCAAACTTATTCCAAGTGCCAGCCTACTCACAGCCAATCAGAGCACAGTAGGGCGGCCTGTGGAAGGACAAGCCAGGAGGGTAGCATGTGCAGCCTTGTTAAGCTAAGGCTAAAAAGAAAACTGGCATTATGAAATAAAATGTGCCATTATGAAATAGAACTTGACTTTAACACGTGTCATTGGGAAAATGACAAAAGAAAATGGATTTTTGAAATTTTTAAAAGTTTGTAATGAAATAAAAATGATATTCAGTAAAACTGTGTTGAGTTGGGTTTTCAGAGTTGAGGTAATAATATTGAACACTTGGGGGTTCCAAATTAATGGTCAGTAATAAAGTTTAAATACAGACTAATCCAAGTTTAAGCCACCATTACTGATGATTACTGATGGCATCTCACTTGTAAATCTGCTCAGTAAAACTGTAATACATGTTAATGAGTTTTAACTGCTTTAGAGCAGCTTTTGCCAAGAGATAGAACCTGTCACTGTTATAATGCAGACATTAAATATAACTGAAATTAAGAATATAATATAAAGAATTTATAATGATCAGCACAGGTCAGTTTAGGTGCTGAAATCTATAAACTTTAATACTGGGGTGAAAAAAATCTGAGCACAAAAATCTGCTCCTTAAAATCACTTTCACTGATTCATCTCCATTATATCCTCCGTCCTACATTCCAGGACTCTCACTGTTTCCTTATATAATTATAAAGACATCATGGACTGCAAGTTTGATGATTTATAATCAATCAAGGCTCGCTGGTAATGCCAGCCAGGGTTTAATTAATACACAGCACTTCACGTTCACATCCAGACTCTGGAGGTCAGACAAAAGCAGTGCTAAAATTTGGCAGCACCAGTCACATATAATCAAGTTGGGATGTAGAACTTTATGGTAAATATGTTCAGGAGCAGTTTTTCCTCTCATCCTCCGTATGGTCTGGACTCCTCATATTGTTACTGTCTGTGTGTGTGCAGCTCTTTGTTGAGGAAGGTTTAAGCACCACAGCTCTTGAAGTTCAGTAGACTTAAAGTAATTTCATGCTCAATTGCATTATCAGTCTGGGAACTAGGGAACATCTCTTATTGAAAAAACATACCATGATTGCAAAGAAAAACTCAGCCTCATTGAACTTGAATATTTAAGATGAGCCACGGCTTGTATGGAGAGCATTAATCATATGGCAAGCACTTTAAACATTTAATCAGTGCAGCAGCCAACTAGCAATTTCATCTGTGGAAATGACATTCTGACACGTCAAAATGTTCAATTAGGATAGAATAGTTTTGACATGCTAATAATATTTTTCGTATGTAGAAATTACAGTTTGACTGGTCAGAACTGATTTACAGAGATCAGTAATTCATGTTTCACTTTTATGAAAAACAGTTAGATGTCTACAATTGAATTTCTACATGCTGAAGAGCATTTTTTGTTTTATGGAAACGCAGCTTCTCATTTTAGATATCAGCAGTTGCATTTCCAGCATATCAACAATTGTACTTCCAACATGTCCAACATATTAACAATCACATTTCGGTTATTTCAGAAAAAGCAGCAATTGCATTCTGGCCTGTCTGACGTTATCAACAATCACATTTCTGTTATATCTGATATATCAACAATATCATTCCTGATATCTCTGAAGTTGCACTTCAGTTATGTCAGACATGGTAACAATTGCTTTCCCGTTTTTTCAACAATTGCATTTCGCTAATATCTAACATATCAACAATCGCATTTCTGATATGTCTGAGATGTCAATGAATGAATCTCCTTTATTTCTAATATATCAACAATTGCATTTCCAATATGTCCAACATATTAACAAACGTCAGATATTAGTCTCGCAAAGCTAGACCTCTCTCCACAGCACTTGGAGCTGGAGAAAGGTCTGGCTTTACACATTGATATTCTGCTATATGGGGATAAAAAAAAAACACCCTGCCTTGTTTGCATTTCTTTAAACCAATCACAAACATGTTGGGCGGAGCTAAAGGCCAGGATGCTGCAATGGTGGTGCTGCCAAATCGAGCAAACTCTGTCATTAAAATGAGAACATCACTGCAAAAGAAAAGGTAACAGCTGTTAGCTTGTTTACGTTCGTACTGTTAGCGTCCCAGATGCTAATTTTCAGCTTGTAGGTTGCAGCTCAAAGATTGATCTTGTTTGCCGGTGACTTTAAAACGCAGATAGCGAACACTGTGATGCTGCGACCAATGGCAGGACTTATACCAGCAGTGTGCATCCTCTGTGTGTCAGACTATTCAGATACCAACAATTGTACCTGCATGTCCAGCATATCAATGATTGCATTCTCAGTATCTCCAAGATATCAACAAACCAGATGTAAGATCAGATATGTCACCCAAATGAGCAAATTCATTTGTACATCATTGATGATATCCACAATGACATTCTGACGAGTGGAGATTCATTTTTTGATATCTGAAATTAAATTCTGACAAGTAGAGATCTCAAATCTAACTTTTATTTGTAGAAATCAATTTTCCCTTCAGATATCTGAACAGCAATTCAAAATTGCATTCTTACTTGTCACTATTCCAAGCCGACACATCAGTAATTTAATTTTGACTGGTCGGAATTGAATTTTAGATATGTATAATTCATTTGTAGTATTTGTAATGTAACTTAGTTGTCGATATCATTGAATTGTTTATATCTAGTCACTGTTATGGCTACTGATTAAATGTTAAAAGGGCTTTGCAATACTATTACATGCTGTAATATAGATTTGTGTTTTGTAATTAACCACCAGCCATGGTTTCTGACCATTTTATGGTCCATTATGTTGAGGCAGCAACTTAATCATTTTATTTTCTTGAGATTCTTTGATTCTCGTCTTTATTTTTCAGACCATTATCAGAGATAATGGTTTGATATCTCATTATCTCAGGGAAGGCCTTTTTAACAGTTAACTGATGATGAGGACTTCATTATGTCATTATATAAGATGATGTTATTATAAGATGATGTGTTGGCCTACGCATGATTATGATCTGTCACTTATGCTCTGGTCTGGTCCGGTGTAAGAAGCATCTTTGAAGGCTCAGAGGAATGACTCCATGATGGAACAGGCTCGAAACATGATTACCTCTCAATAATGAGAAATTGAAGACTAGAAAACCATGTGTGATGTCTCCAGATATATAATGACATTAGTATTAAATCACTGGCTCTGTCATATCTCATGGCCCTGCTACTCTCTGGCTGTGAGAGGTTAACTGGGTACAGAACAGTGAGTGGTTTGGATTGAACCATCTGAAGGTGCTATCACTAAGAGTTCTCCTTAGAGCCCACAAAAAACTGTATCATTGTAAAATCAATTTGAAGATAAAACTACTTTATTTTTTGTCTGTGACTTCACAGAATTAATTTAGAGCCACACAGTTTCTACCTTTATCCTGCCTCTGAAATATCTGTGAATGATATTTCACGTGTTGACCATAGCAGCTAATGTGCTGTATGATAACAGCTAATAGATGAAGGTGTTTAGTTCTGGTTTATTCCAACTTGGGTCTTTTTTTTGTAGTTGTAGCCTCCACTGATGGTTAATTTCTGAGATCTGGGAACAAAGTGACATTCATGCAACAAAGTCCAACCAATCAAGAAATGGATGATCAGACAGGTTGCAGACAAGCCAACAGTTAATGCAGACCAGCATCCTCCAGAGGTCCAGTATTGCAATCCTGCACCCACCCACAAAGCCCATTACCGGAATCGACCCATTTCCCACAATCATCTTCAAGTCAAATCCAGACTTGCTTGGACTTGCGACCTGTGATTAAACATACACACAGTTGCTTGTGTTTTTGTATCTTGTATCTGAAGTAGCTGTCAGCTGGCACAACACCTGTGCTCCCACAGCTGTTGAATATGTTGCTAGCTTGATGCCATCAAAAAAGCTAATACCTTTTGCCACAAGCAGCAAATCTACTAATCACACCAAATTTCCTCCAAAAGTCCAACTTGACAATGTAATTTCCACAATTTGGCATTCTCTACTAGCTATTTTTGCCTTTATGTCACTTGTCTTGATGTACCAGCTCGCAGCTAGCCTGCATCGCTGTCCGATTTATGATGTCACATTATTTAGCAAAATGTGAATGTAGGGGTCACATCTTGTGTCGGTAAACTGACCTAGATGTTAAAAATACTGCACAATTATTTTCAGCTCTGATTTTTCAAAAAAAAAAGAAAAAAAGCCTGCTCACATTTTGTTCATTTTTACCTGTACCCGATCCAGTGCAGGACTTTCCAGTGCCAGTCCAAGCAGTGTTGTGCGGCCCTGGGCTACCTGACAAGAACACACACGTCTACAGTTGTACTGTAGAAACACTAAGGCCTTAATTTTGAACTTGAAGTATTCATTTTATTGAGTTTTGTTTGACAGATACAGAGCACATTATAAACTAGCTGTAAATGTGACAGAGTTAGCAAAAACAAGGTTAGCCATTTTCATCTGTAATCCCTGGAGTACATTAAACTTTTTTAAATTTTCAGTTTTTTTTTTTCAGTTTGGATGAAACAGGGCAGCTTAAGCATCATTCACAGGACGGAATCTTGGCAGGAAATCATTTGACTTGTCTCAATTTAGAATGAAGACGCTGTTTGAAAGGATTTTCACACTGGATATATTTAGCTACCCTCAGGATAGCCCTGGTATAATTTACCTCCTTTCACACACATTTTTAACCTAGTGTAAACCCAAGCCCAGGGCTATACCAGTCACACACTGCTCTTCTACCAGCCCTGGGTTAAATGTCTGGGTGGGGCCTTATTTCTCACATTTATTTGTTTTCATTCTTTTCCCCAATTTAGTAATTGCCTATTCTAATTTCCTGCATGTATTGTCCCTGTCACTGAAAATTCCTACTGTTGAATGCACAGAGGGACCTTGTTAAGAAAAATGTCGGGCTATAAGCGGGTTGAGTTGAAATATGCTAATGAGGATCGGGCTCAGGTTGGGTTCAGAATTTTGCCAACATCAGGCCAAAACAGGCTCAACTTTTCTGGCATGATTAAAGCCCTATTTGCCACGGACAGTTTCATTATTATTGCCACTTTCATTCTTAGATCAGGCCTTGGGGAGGCTACTGATTGACCATGGGCCAAGCAAGACGAACATCATCCTGAGGTGGAATCAAGGGTCATAGGCAGAGCTCACCTGGCTTTGGGTAGTGGAGATAGGTGCACATATTATGCCACTGCACCAGCTCATTTTTCATAAACCTGGTTTCATCTCTGAAGAATAACGGAAAAACTAAACATGCACAACTACCAACAGCATTGGTCAAACAAGGACAGTCACTTTGTGTGTGATTCCTGCTTTATGTCTTGGAGCTTTCAGCTAACATGATTTTTCAGCGTATTCCTCAAGCCTTTCTCACACTCTACCATTTGAAGGTCAACAACAGCTGCATCTTTTTCCATTATTCCATTCCATTATATATATTCCTTTTCTTGACAGCTTCTGCAGTGGGTTGTTGGTGCCCAGCTGGCAGACTTAAATCACGTGATAGCTCAACTTCTGCTTCCCACTCATGAAACAGGTGGGATGGGTTACATTTATACCAAGGAGGCATGTTTTGGGTTTTAGGGAAATACTGTGGGGCTATCCACGCAATAGTGGAACACAAAAGGTTTTTGCTCCTGTGGCTTGAGACCCAAGGACATTGACAACCGCTGGCAAGATAACCCTAACTTGCAGTGGCACTATAGTGGAAAAGCGGCTACTGGCACCTTTTAGTTGCACTAGAGCAGGGCCAGCAAGCCCTTGGACAAAGTTGGGGTTAGCCCTCTCTGGACTGTGTCAGGATTGTGCCAGTGTTTTTCCTAACCTTGGGCTAAGAAGGCTCTAACAATGTTTTTACCCCTGGGCTAAGTGCAGTGTGAAAAGCCCTTGACAGTAGTTGCTGAACACATAAAACATGGGTAAAACTAGGTTAACCTCCTTCTTTCACTCCCATACTCCTTCGACTGATGTTGACCTGTTGGCCAGTCCCCAGATCCAAAAACGTTGACACTCTATGAACTAATTAGGATAAGGGCTTCTAAAATAAGACCCAAGTTGTAATTGACCAGAATTATTCCTGAACAGATACCACTTCAGGCTTTGTTTCTGAATTGACTATACTGTCATTTTAAATGGATGGCTCACACTGGCTGTGGTCTCGCTACCTTTCACTGCTGTTTGTATTGTATTGTTGTTGGAGTTCAAAGTTCAGCTCTCGATGACTGGATGTCTGTATGTGTGCCATCTATCTCAGTCTGCACAACTGACTGCTGTATTTGGTCTTAATGAGAGTTTAAATGACCTGTTTATTGCATGATGATCATCCTGCCTAATGTGCATAGAAGTACTGAAGCCCATTCTAGTGTGTATCATGATTTCTGATTTGTTTGGTGGCTGAGGCCTTGAGGATTCTTAGCTTTTCTTTTTTAGTCTAGACATCTTTTGACTGAGCAAGATGGCACCTTTTTAAAACCTTGTACTTTGACTCTGTACTGTTTACAGAGAAAGCCCTGCTGGGTCTTGGCTGTTGGTGAAAGAAAAATAAGAGCTGGAGGAAAACCTGTGTACTCTGAGAAACAAACAGCAGATCTTCCCAACAAGAAAAGCTGGAGCACGTTCTCATCAGATGCAGTAACTTAAGCCTTCCATAGTTGCTCAGGGCAGCAGAGAACAAAGTTGAATAACTCTTCTCTCTGTGCCATGTCTGCTGGGAGTCTCCAGAACAGATGACAAGGCAGAAGTCAGTCGGGTTGAACAGGATACTACATCTCTCCATTATGTTTTTCTGTTCATCAAAGCTCCTGCCTTTACACATCCCCGAGGCAGGGCTCCGCTTTGTCATTATGATAATTTTTTACAACTTTTTTCTATAGAGACTGCAAAACAATGCCTCCCCACACATACACACACTCATACACACACACACATTTACCTCTATGACTAGAATGGAAAAAATCAAACAAACACGACATTTGCTCTGAAATTACGCTCAGTTCGTTCACAACATGACGGGTTCAGTAAAAAGGAAAATACACTTTGAATAAAAGAGGAATGCATGTATAAAATGCTAAATGGAATACGGGATCATCGGACAGAATGGAATGCACCTACACGAGAATGAAAATGGTCCAACATGACAGTTCCTGGTTGTCTCTTCTCTGGAATATTCTGTACAAGAATGTACAAGAGTGGAGGTCCTGGATCTCCTTGCTCCTTGCATGTTCCAAGTCACTGGAGGAACCTCAGAAACTGGAACACTGAGAGTTAACAGATGGCCACTAAACATGATCCCAGCCCAGCGAGTCACATGGTTTCATGTGTGGTCCATGCCCTTGTGAAAAATCGATCCTACAGGAGGCTCAAAGAGCCCAACTCCATGAGGAACTTCCACGAGATCTTAACAATCAGACCGTTTCCCTCCAATACTGCTGATTCATTGAGTTCTCCACAATCACAGTAGACCTGTTCATAGGAGCAGTTCTCATTTTGAGTTCCCATTCTTTTCCTATAACCTCACTATCCAAAAGATTGTCTTTCAGTGTCTCTGCAAATTTCCTTTGCAACCTTTCAAGGTCATGGTCCATTTCAGTGTCCGCCCCACAACAACAAAACAAGCACAACTTCAAATTTTTTGATATATTTCTTGAGTTCTTCAGTTTTTTTCTGTTATTTTCAAGATTGCAGATCATCAAGACACCCATTTTTAAACACACACAAATTAAAAAAGAATCTGTAACCAGGAGAGACTGAAGATGAGTGGATGGATGAAGACATGGAACAGTTTTTCTGTTTGTTTGTGTCGATCTGTGGGTTCAGTTGGTCTTCTCTCAGCTGCCGGCTTTAGCAGACGGTGCCATTCTCCTGTCTGGACTTGGGGCAGGTGGATCGGGGTATGGGCTGAACGGAGGGAGCCAGGGTGCAGAAGAAGCCGGCAATGAGGGTGAGGCCGAGGCCTCCCCAGGCGCAGAACATGGACCAGCCATAGCCATGGCCGATGTCATCAGTCAGGCCATACAGGTGCCGCGGGTAACGGGAAAGCTCGAAGTTGATGCCGGCAACGCAGGTGCAAAGGGAGATGATGCAGAAGGTTCCTGAAAAGATAGAACAAGATATTGAAGGAGATACATACATCAAACCTCTGTCACAGTGAAAGGCAAAAAAACTCCAAATCTAAACCTAGGACTAAACTGTCTGCTTTTTAACCTCTACAGTTTTAAAACTACTGAAGATGCTGGTGCCATATGAAACTAGAAGGCCATAAGTGCCAACCATGTCATGCTAGCTTGGGAAGGCCAAAGTATTTTTTTCCCAGGAGAGTGAAGTCACGACCCACCCTACTCTGACTCTGGCTAGTTCTCCTTGGCCTTGCTGGTTTGGGTTGGGTTGGGTAGGTGTGGGCATGAGGGGTGAGATAAGATAGGGCTAAGGGTAAGAATATCCAGGTCAGCCTATAAGAGGCAGAGTAGAGTTGGTCATGATTTTGCTATCCTGGGAAAAAACTACAACTATTGCCTCGGGAAGGGGGATTAGTGACACTCCAAAGTTAAACTAAATTTTAGCAAGGGAAACACTGGCAACCCTTGACCTCTCATCTCAAGATATCTGAATGAAAATAGATTCTATGAGTACCCAAGAGTCTCCTTGTCACAGACATGCCTACTTAATGCTAATCCCAAAAACCATGCAATGTTTTGCATAAATGTGTTATCTTCGCATATTCTGTTGAATATTTCTGCATACTGGGGTCCCTAAACAGTGTTAGAATTGCATAAATTGGGTCTGACTGGAAGGCTCTTGTGGCTCCAATGAGCCCAGTTGTATTAATGTGTGATGATGTTCCCATAGTAGCCATTTCATTGTATTGATGGCATTTTTTGAAACTTGACCTCACTGTATAAAATGACCTCTAGTGACCTCTAGGATAATCACAGCCTCATGAAAACTCACAACCACAAACCAGAGACCTGGAGCATTCAGATGATGACTTTTCTATGTATATTAATAATACAGAGGTCTCTGACCAATCAAAGCATGTATTTTTGTATGTTGTTCCTCAAGGTCTTGGTGTCTTAATGTGGTATTTTGGAGGGACACTTGACTGGACATTGATTTGATTTGATCAATTCTCCAGTAATCAAAGATGGTTTAATTCTGCACCACATCAAATCAAAGATTAATAAATGTCTCCAACAAAACAAAATGTTTATATCCTCCTTTTGATTTTCCAAATATTTTTTGTATGTTGTTTTACACCCTCACATCAGCATAGAGGTGAGTACATATTGAATAGAAGATCATGTAGTGGTGGAATATCACTTTAAGACGAGCCATGGCTTGTATGGATGACATTAATAAATTCATACAGTAATACTGATGTATGATAGATTTGTGTTTGGTAATTAATCACCATGGTTTCTGACCATTTTATGGTCCATTATGTTCAAGCAGCAACTTTTCATTTCATTTTCTTAAGATTCTTTGATGCTCATCTTTATTTTTTAACCATCATAATGGTTTGCTATCTCATTATCTCAGGGAAGGCCTGATGATGAACTGATGATGAGGACATCATTATGTCATTATATAAGATGATGTTATTATAAGATTATGTCTTTCTACGTATGATTATGATCTGACACTTATGCTCTGGTCTGGTCTGGTCTGAGAAGAGGAATGACTCCATGATGGAACAGGCTTGGATGAAACATGATTAACTCCAGATAATGAGGAATTGAAGACCTGATCACCAGAAAATCATGTGTGATGTCTCCAGGTAACATAATAATGACAATCGTATTAAATCACTGACATGTCATGTCTCATTACACTGCACTCTGGTTGTGGGGGTTTAACAGGGAATAAGTTCAAACCCAGCCTACTACAGTCAGATTTGAAAAGTTTTTATATTTCCTACGGTTCTCCTACAGCTCAGTGTCTCATTGTTTGTACTGATCATTCAACCATTAAAATTTCAGGACATCAAGTGATGAAAATGCTCTACTCTTGGAAACAAGAGGGCTAAGATTCTACACAGAACCATTTGTTTCTGAAGAACTCTTTTTTGTAGAAAGGGTTTGTCAAGGTTCTTTGTATGACTAGGGGTCCATTAAGAACCACCTTTGTAGGAGAAAGAGTTCTTCAAGAATTGTTGGAGTCATTGCAGAACTCTTTCATCTTCTTAATACCATAGTATTCAAACTCTTGGGGCCGTATTCACAAAGCTTCCTTGTACAAAGAGCTGCTCCTAGTGAAGAATTTTGACTTTTTTTAAGAAATTCCTCTTAAAGTTACAACTAAAAATCCTGGTAAAGAATCAAGTTGTTAACAAAGCATCTTAACCCTTAAAGAGCTCCCAAGGTGAAAAACTGTTAGGAGAGGGGAGGAGGACTTTTAACAGGCTTAAGAGTTCTCAGGCAGAGGAGAAAATGGCAGCGAGACACAGGGCCCTATCTTACACCCAGGATAAAGCAGATGTGCTGGTGGCACAGGTGGCTTTGCTATTTTACACCAACGCGGTTTTCATTTTTGTCACGTCTGCAAGATGCGTCTGGTCTGTACGGCTGTGGGTGGGAGGTTTAAAAATGAAGGCAAAACGAAGGGGTGGCCCAGCATGTTTGCCATCTTATGCTCGGCACTTTGGAGTAAAAACCACCTGTCCTTTAGACCAGCTAAAACCTGGTCGATCCGCAAAGTCTGCGGAACAATCCGTCTGAATGCACAAGATAGCAAACAGAGCATTTGGCTGAAGCACACACACACACACACACACACACACACACACACACACACACACACACACACGATTCCACAGGCTTCTGTCAGAGCCTGATGCTGGTTGGATACCTGGATGTGCAATTTTACGCACGAGTTATCAAACTTCAGAAGAACTGTTTCTATCCACAGTAGTGTTTGCAGGACAGAGGAGTGTTCAGTCACAACCTTCATCAGCAGTGTGATCACACAATCACAGTACTTTCAAAGTTCATTCATTTCCACTGGATGTCCACACCTCAGTGACTCATACGGTGCACTGTCCTCGTTGATAATGCAAATTAATTTAAGCAAATAAATATAACAACTCTCAGTGTACGAATTTTGTAAGCTACTTTTAAAGTATATCATTATCTTACATAATTTATGTTACAATGTTATAATGTATTCAATAGTACATGAAACAGTATTCATAATTACATGATATCTTATAGAGACTAAATTCTATTGATTTCACTGTCCATTCTGTGCTTTTTTTTTTCTCTTTTGGATCAACCAATCACATTCTTTAAAAGCATGAGTCATACCTAGTCATATGTACCACACCCCCTCACTAAGCTAAAAGTTTGTCTCTTCCAGCTCAGAGTCACTCTGACATGTTTCCTAAATCACTTCTAAACTAGAAGCTCTCTGAGAGTTTTCTTACAATGTTCATGAATATGGGCCTTGGAGCATAAAAGGGATCTTACCAGAATGCCCAGAGTGTGTTCTAGATAAAACCCATGAATGAAAGATTCACAGTAGAACTCCCAGAAAGGGTTCTGGATGGAGCCATTACACCATTGAAGGGTTCTCTGTAGAATCTGTCATAGGTGGTCCTGGGTGAAACCTTTCACAGATGGTTCTAGGCTTCTAGGTAGAACTCCCTGGAAAGGATCCAAGTGGAACCTTTATAAAAGATTCTACCAGGAACCAGGAAAAGAGGAGAAATTTGTTTCTCTGTTCAATATTTTTCTGGATCTTTACATAAAATGGTATTTCCAAAGAAAGTTACCAAAACACTAATGATGGGCAAAACCCCAGGAGATCACATGGAGAACATGCCACCAAACTTCTGACATCTCTGCTTTAAATGTTTAATCTGTCCACTTTATCTCATCTGAATGAGGCCTTTATGTGGGACTATGTTTAGCAGAAGCAGTTGGAGACTAAATTTGGCCTCGTTCTGGGAGCTCAGTGACCCTGTGGGCTGTTTCACTGTGATTTGGCCACTGCAGACTGACCCAGCCTATTTCTTGTGCCTTTATTGCCAAGCAACATAATTGACTTTTTAATTGCCTGTTCATTATACAACTGTAGGGCACAGCACTAATCCGGGGCCCATCATAATTGAGTGTGCAGTTGCCTCCTGCCAGGCCAGAGCTGTTCAGCACACAGCACATCAGTGTGTGTGTTAGTTACTACTGACTAGCCACTGCCAGAAAGTGGGACACACAGGGTTATGTGTGTGTGTGTGTGTGTGTGTGTGTGCGTTTGGGGGATGCAGGGGCTGGAGATGCTGCACATCCATGTTCAGATGGATAGCTTAGCATAGCTAGCCAGGCTGTGTTAAAGAACACACCTACCAACAGCTCTAAAGCTTGGTGAATAACACGCCTCAGCAGTTAAGAAGTTGACCATGAACCATAACATTGCTGCTTCAAATCCAACCAGGGACCTTTGATGCATTGATATGTTCAAAAATGGCCAAAAATAAGAAAATGGACCTAGAAATGGGACACAGTCAGCTAGTGACTGTGCACAGCTTCCTGGAGACAGTGAGGTTGTTAGGTTTGACAAATCATGCCTGTAGAAAGACCAAAAGCTCACTGTAGGGCTGCACAAGTAATCAAAATTTTGGCTCCCGACAATTCAATGAACATGATTGATGTTGAAAATGAGGGCTCAGCTCACAGAAAACTCTGCTGCAAATCAATCCAAGTGCTTTATAAACTAAGGATGATCTGATGGTAGAGTGCACAGACTTGCAGAGGCAAAGTGCTGCACTCATCATACATGTCTGCTTGGCGTACATTAACAGGTAACCTAACTTCAACATTGGATTCAGCTAAGTACATAAACTATATGCACAAATATGGTAGCCACATCTGACAGCTGACATTTGTCCACTTATTATTTATCCTGTTGAGATTGTGATGTTTTCAGTGTTGAGGCATAGAGTTCTGGGAACTCTGAAACACTTCTTCCATCACTCATTACCTGCCCAGCTTGTGTTGCTTCTCGCTATATTGTCTCATTGGTTCCACTTTGAAAGGTCAGCGGCAACTGAGGTCGAAGTGACAATTCAGTCATTATCTACTCACCCTCATGCTGATTGAAGGTCAGGTTTAGTTTTTTAGTCCAAAAAACACTGCTGGAGTCTCACAGAAGAACAGTGTTGCAGAATCTCACAAACAATGGAAGTGAATGGTGACCAGTTATCAAATGTAAAAAAACAACAGAATAAAAACATAAAATGCCTCCATACTGCTCTTCTGGTGTAATCCAAGTCTCCTAAAGTCCCAACATGCCAAGTTGACTAAAAAATGTTATTTTTTCCAGTTGTTTTTTATGTTTGACAGTGTTTTGTGGACTAACAAAATAAATCCGATCCTCAGTCAGTATGAGGGTGAGAAGATAATGACTGAATTTTCATTTTTGAATGAACTATCCCCTTGAGTGCAGCAGTGCATCACACTAAGGGTAGGCATCCATCACAAAGTGGTTTAAACATGCTAACTCAGACATCATAATGGTGACGCTGTACAGCACATTATTGTATAAATCTAGCACAATGTGAGAGTGAAAGCAGCTCTGTTGATTATTCAAAGAAAGTTCAAAGGTTTTGGTGCAATTTGATTTTACGTGCAGGATACACACCATGAATAAGGACCATCTTATTTGGATGCACAGATTTGTATATTAGCAGGAATGCAGGACAATGTGGAAGTGAAAGCAGTGCTCTGTTCATTTAAATATGAAATTCCAACAAAACATTTTGTCACTAAAATCAATAATCATTACAAATAATTGTGATCTCAATATTGATATGATTGAGCCACTATGAGTGACCGCAGGGAAAATATGGTGTGAAATTAAGTTGAATGAATATGATTTCTGGAGGGAAAATTACAAACAGAAGTTTGCTGATGCTATCATGACCTTTATTTCACTAAACTTCAACCCTTTTATTAGTTGCTTCTCCTGCCATTGTTAATTATTGATTAAAAACATGTTGGCTTCTGAAGTGTGGAATGCCAGAACAAGTTTGATAGTCACTATTTAACAGAACGCTTTCAGTGAAGGTCATGTCTATGATGCCTTATAAGTACATTAAAATACATTATCATGCATTTATGAGCCGGCATAAAACCAAGATGATGCTTTATAAGCTCCATGCCAAAGTGACAGCAGTGTTAGACATTGAGACATTGAGTGTTATAATCCCTAAAGATTCGAAGAAGAATCTGAGTCCTGGGCTACACAGCACATTATTACTACCATGACTTTCAACTCAACTCAACTCAACTCAAACTTTATTTATAGAGCACATTTAAAACAACCGAGGTTGACCAAAGTGCTGTACAGATTAAAGCACAGATAATAAAAGATAATAAAAATGACCCATACAATGCAGCAATTACAATAAATAAAACAGATACTAAAATACATAAACACAAATGAGCTGAACTGAGCTTTTAACTGTTCGTGAGCCTGGCAGAGCTTTGAGGTCATCCAACCAACTCTTGTTGGAAGTGCCCAGGTCAAAATACAAGCACTGGGGTGACCGAGCCTTCTCCGTTGCGGGCCCCAGGCTCTGGAATAAGCTCCCTGCCGAAACACGTCTGGTCTCTGACCTGGGCCTCTTCAAATCTAGACTAAAAACCTATCTATTTAGGATGGCTTTCTCAACCCAGTAGCGTGATGACATTAACTTTCTTTTATTGTATGTGATTTATTGTATTTTATTCCATTTTGTTTTTATTGATTTTATTGTTTTTATTGTCTCTCATTGTTTTCACTCCTTTTATTGTAAAGCACTTTGGTTCACCGAAAGGTTTGTTGTAAAGGGCTGTATAAATAAAGCACATTTACATTTACAAATACATTTCGCCAGTTATAAAGACACATAGGGAAATGCTCTAACATAACGTAACAGATTAAAAAGTCTAAGTTTCTGGAATGGAATAATATGTGATAAACATCAGTTATGCAGCATAACAATATTATTGTTATAGCATTCCTTTGTGAACAATATGTAAAGTAACAGTACAGTATAAGGTTATATGATGTTTAGAAGACATTATTCCATTTCAGAAACTTAGACCGTTATGATATGTTAGAGCAGTTCTCTATGTGTCTTTATAACTGGCTAAAGTAGTTACAATGTGCAGTGTAACTCAGAACTCAGATTCTTCTTTCAAACACTGCTGTCACGCATGTAGCTATAAAGCATTATGAATGCTGAACATATAATACATTATGTTCACCACTTATAATACTTTATAGACTTTGTTACAAGTTGTCATGCATGATTATAGACATTTCTTAAAAGTTTAATGCTGCCTCATATTATAATGTCTTATGAATGTGCTTATAATGCATTATAAAAATGACCTTCATAGAAAGTCTTACTATTATGTGCTGAGATGTTTACATTAAGGTTCTTCTACAAAATGTGTCCATGTGTGATGAAGTAAAATGCAGTTTTATAGAAGCCCATCACCACCAGACAAATGAGTAAATAAAAACCCAAAGTTACTTTATCGATGATAAAAATGTGTTTCTTGAATGTTATTAATTTGTTTTTTTTATAGTATGGGATGTCTGATAAGGTGGTGATACTACAATCAGCTTTCACTGTGTGTGTGTGTGTGTGTGTGTGTGTGTGTGTGTGTGTGTGTGTGACTCACCTCCCATGAGGAAGAGGAGGCCGGCCACATACTGCATGAGTCCTCTGTCCCAGCAGCAGCCGAGCACGCCGATGATCCAGCCGAACAAGATGATGGCCACCGCCATGCCCATGAAACCTGCCGTCATCCGCCGCAAGTCTGCGGAGACACAGAGGAAAGAGAGAGAGAGGTTAAAACTGAGGAGAACAAGAGAACACTGATCTGATGAGAGGAAACATGACACATACATGTTCACGCTGCGTCAAAACCCCATAACTATCAGTGGAGGAGAAAAATATTCTGAGGTGCTTCCTTCAGTTTTGGGTTGATAACCAGCCCTGCTGAAACAGATTTTTTATACTTGCTGCCAGCAGAAATAGAACAGGACAGCACTTCCAGCCCATGAGGATCATCAGTGTCACTGGTCCAGTTCTAATGAACAGACGATGTAAAGACAATGATGCATTTTGACACAGTGGTTTAGCATTTTAAATACTCCCACACCCTGAGTCCAACTGACACGCAACCAGCTACACACATGCAGCTGTCCTTACAAGTCAGGGAGGATCTTGTAAGAGGGGGGAGTGGTTTAAGAACCAATTAACTGAGGGAAACGACCCAATAAAAATGGGTTACAGATCCATCTTCTCCAGTGGTTGCCAGTTGGCAGAATAAAATCCATACCATATTTCCACAAATTCTGTCTGACAGCGATGTCAACCCTTTGACACTGGACCAGCCGAGGAGGAGGTCATTTTAACCATTTTCTTTTTTCATTTTCATCTTCATTTGCTTCACCATTTCAGGCTGTGATTATTTTTTGTGATGGATCTAGGTGGAAATTTGATAATATTAATGCTAAAATAACATGTTTATAATCTTTTAAAATTACATGTATCTGTTTCTCGCTCCTGTCTCTTATACACATCTAGATGTGTATAAGAGACAGAGTGAGAACCGCTGCTCAGTTAACATTACGCAGTCACGTTAGCACAACCAGGCGAGGCCAGCAAGGTGGAGATGAAGAACACGTCCTTGAACTAGAGGAGAACCAGCTGATAGTGTTAGTGCTTACATAAATCACAACATTAATTCCTTTTACCGATTTCATAGCCAACAGAAAATTTTCAGTGTGAACTGTGATACAGGTGGTGACTTACAGAAAATGCTGATGTTGCTACTACTTGAAGTTTTAGGTCGCAAGTCACTATTGGACACTGGGTGGTCACTCTGGAGGGTCGTGTAATATCTGAGGGCATCACACCATCCTTTTTGACGGGACTGGCTGCTGTGTTTGCAATCTATATTCATCCATCAGTATCAAGAAGAGGCAGCTTGTACTTTGGAATTCATTCAGAGGTAA
>JAJHUR010139099.1:744-15204 GCA_027495735.1 Lutjanus campechanus
ATTGTTTTGTGAACTGATGATCTTCACCCATCATCACATCAGCATAGTGGTGAGTACATACTGAGTGGGTTATCATGTAAAGTGGAATATCACTTTAAGACCACATTCAATTATGGAGATACTCCAGCACTAGAGGACAGGCTCAATAGTTAATGCTATGTACTCAAGTAGTCTGTAATCCCTATGCAGAAATGTTTCAATCTCAAGCAAATCGTTCGAAAATAAGGACAATCAAAAAAGTCCAAATTACCGTAGCTTCCTCGATATTTCCTTTTGTCAAAGTGACGCCCAAGCCCTCTTTGGTCTGCACTTGAAACAAGCAGTTTGGGTCAGATACAACATGTTTCACAGGTGAAGGCTTTGCGGCTTTGGTAGGAAGAGTTTGTGGAGCATGAGTGACACCGTTATTTCCAAACACCGTTCGGACAGCTGCCTCCATAGCCTGAACTGCACCGTCGTCGTTGTTCACAAAATGGATCTTCTTTATGTTGTCATCATATTTGTCATCACAGTATTCCTTCACTGCTTTGATGATGGTGGATGCACACAAATCGAGAGGAAAGCCAAAGTTTCTGCCGATGGCAGGCAGAGCCACAGAAACGCAGCCATGCCTCTCAGCAAGTTCTAAGCTTCCTTTAACAGCTCTTCTCAACTGTGCCTGAGCCCTCCGCGGTATGGCTTGATCAAACCCAGGTCCCACTGCATGGATGACTTTTTTGCAACAAAGCTGACCCCCCGCCCCAGTTATCACACAATCTCCAGGGTTGAGCTGTCCCTTTGAACTAATTATTTTGTCACATTCATCCTGCAACTGAGGGCCAGCAGCATTAAGAAGTGCTCCTGCAAGACCTCCATTAAGTTTCAAGTCCTGATTAGAAGCACTGACTACTGCATGCACTGGATAGCTGCACATATCTGCTTTGCAAACAGCTATTTCCACTCCGTCAGATGTCTGAAGCTGGTACACAGGTTTTGGTACTGGTCTTTTGGCCAAGTCATCCTGTCCATCACTTGTCTCATCAACAAGCTGGACCAGGCAGCCAGTTTCATTAAAGATAGAGTGGACATACAAAGCTTCTTTACTCTGGAAGGACTTCTTCACTCCAGGCACAGGGATTTTTAAACTTTCAAAGATCACAGAAGAGATCACCGAATCAACCAAGGTCTTGCACTCTGCAACATCAACTCTAGAACCACTTAGACAGATCGCTTCCTTTCTGAAAGACACCACCACTTTGTTGTTCACATGCTTCAAACTGTCATATTTTTTGATGTATTCAACTATGGCGTTGGGCTGGACCACATTTTCTTCCACTTGAGCATTCTGCGTTAAAAACTCCTCAAGTTTACTGCTAACTGCTATGACACTATCTTTGTGGCCAGACACCACAACTTGTGGACCAGTGGTGTTGATTCGAATTCTCCTGCATGGCTTATCATTTTCAGTTTTTAACTGACTGACCAGGTGATTCCACTCTGGCATCTTCAGGACATTGCTGTCTTCAACATCAATGTATTGAGATATTAGCAGCTTTATCAGATGGTCTTTAGCATCATTCAGATCTCTGTCAGACACAGCGAGGAGCTGCACCCTGTTTGCATTGATGTCAAATGCTGCATTTATTCCGTTAGATGTGAGGAGAGCATTTGTCAGCTCCTCTTGTTGTTCATCCTTCAACATGTCAAGCACAAAGTTATCTATTTCTATATTCTGCCGTTTTAATGCAAACATTTCACCATAAATAACTTTGCTTACTGCCATAACCTCATGGCTTTGGCCAGTTACCCTCAAGTCCGGACTATCTTTACTGAACGACATTTTGAGTTCTGGGTACACACTTAACAGCTTGTCCCGAAGACCATCTTGACACAGGATGTGGAAAATCGACTGTGACACTTTGATCTCTTGGGTTACACTTGATTTCTCCCTCTGCACCTTTCTAACAGTCATATTCAAGGCTTTGGCATCCTTTTGCTGTAGCAGTGAAGACACAGGGATCAATCGTACAGTAGACTGGTTGAGGTTCACGTTGCAGAAGAGTTTTTCCAGGTGACTTTGAATGGTCTTGGCAGCTGACTCATTGTCTTTTAGGTGTCTCCAGAGAGCATCGTCAATGGGTTCAGAGATGGCAGCAGGGAGTTTGAGTGGTGGCTTGTCTTTACCATAGAGGGCCGTTCCCAAAGATTTGTAAAAAGGATAAACTCTGATCTCTTCCTGTTTGATGCAATGCTTCTTCTTCATGATTTTCTGAACAGCTATGGGGAGAGAAATTACAATCAAATATTACGCTGTCTAGAATTCATTTAGGTGGTTACCTCTGATGTTTATTGTACTATAAGTATATTCACAGACTAATATTTAGTGTAACTGCATTACCTTCATGGTCTTTAAAGGTGACGATGGCAGACTGCTCCTCTTCATTGAGCACAACATCTTCCACATCCGCACCTACATTCTCAAAATACAGGCGGAGGAGATCTTCACCAAAATGCCGTAGGTCCTCAACCAAAACTTGCTCTGTGGCTTCAAGAGGCTCGACTGATAGTCCCTTCTTTGTGAATGTCCTGTTTTTGGGGCATGCTGTCATGAAATCTGTCCTTTCTGTGACAAAGTGATAAAAAAGTTAAGGTAGTGTAGAATCACACTTTTATAAACACCTCTCTGAGCTTTCTCAGAAAATCACATCAGCCTTGAGGAGACCTTTAGAAAGTTCTTGGGACAACTACAAAAGTTATTAATGTTTCTTAGGGGGAAACATGCTTACAGCACATAGTACATAAACACCAGTGATTTATAACCAGTGTTAGGTATACGCAGTGGGCTTCTCTAAAATACTGTTTTTACACCAAAATTAGCATGTGTATGTTGTTTTTTTAAAGGCAGATGAACCCTTTAAAAATAAGTGACTGACCCTTTATTATTTCAGTTGTATGGGAGTCAAGTTGGATATGACAATTCACACAATGCATTTTGGTGAAAACCACTAATTTCAAACATGGCCAAACATGGTCTGCCTTCTCTTGAATATAAGGGGAGAAAATAACACTTGGCTTTTGGTGCTCAAAGCACCAAAAAAGTACATGAGAAAAATTCAAAACAAGTTTCTCTTTCCAGAAATCATAACCCGGTTGCTCAAGATAATCCACAAACCTTCTTGAGAGCAGTTTCAAGAAGGAACCACTTTGTTTTTATTAAAAAGAAAATAGTTCCAGTAGATTCTACTACAGAAAGAGAGTAGTTGCTACATGTAACCACTTAGAACAAGGTCTGTGGTAGGGTTTAATCCCAGGAAATAGGATTCCTGGGAACTCTAATTAAGACCATTTCCCGTTTCAAGAAATTTTTTTATTTATTTATCTTTTTTAAACACAAAACATATTAAATATATTCAGAAAATGTAGGCCGACACTTTACTGTCATAAAACATGCAGCAGATATGTGTGCATGTGCTCTGCACCAGTAAAACACAACACAGCCTATTAATTAAGAGCACTGATTAAAAAGCACATGCATGCTCTGAGTCTGACCTTGTGGGATTGCACATATACTAGTGCACAAATACTAAAGTAAAAATAAAGAAATGCTATGTAAACTTCGAGTGACCATTGATTTTACTAGCCTGCTATTTATAGCTTTGTTATTACGTGACGCTTGCACTCACGCTCGTACCAGCAGAGCAGCCGTAGAACACAGGATTGTGGATTGGTGCAGTGTTCTTTGAACAAATTTTCTATCAGCAATAAAGTGTAAATATTGAAGTTAATAGCTTGCATGTATGTGTGTGTGTCTCACGCTTGGCTGAGTTGCACACACACATCACAATTGCAAAACACCTTAATTTATGTTTAACAGCCGTGCATCTTTAAAGTAATCTCACTAATAAGGAAAAGGGAATTAATATTGTAATTATAAAGCCCAATAAATCTCAATAGACCTGCAAAGTGCGCATGGGATGGGATCACAGCTGTCAGATTGTCTTTAACAGATCGGTCAGCATGACAGCTGGAGCAGCTGGAGCGTTTGCGAATGCGTGTTTAATCGGGACCCAGAAAACAATAATTAAATAATTATGATCTATAACATACAAAATGAACAAGACGTTATATCTGACTGCACGAAACTGGCTCAACCCAGGGAGAAAAAAAGGTCAGTGTGCTTCTGTCAGAGCTGGTTGGATATACCCGTGCATAATTTTGCACATAATAATGATGATGATAATGAATTATAAAATACAACACAATTTCAAGGTGCTTCAGTGGAAAAAATAACCACTTACATATCTACATGAGATTTGCAGTTAATTTATTGTATTACTTTTTGCTGGCCTTCATGTAAAATAAACTATTTCCTCATGGAGTTGCTTTGAAGTTGTCCTGCTGTCTCCATATACTGCGCACTCTTGCACTTTCACTTGTCGAACCAGGAGATCTGTCTTCTCGCTTTAAACTTTTCTCTTTGTTCCCTCCTTGTGCTCCTGGTGGAACTGCTTCTTCAAGGTGATGAGAGCTGACTCTCTGATTGGTTTATTGCATTTTCGGCCTAAACTTGCCGGTGAATTATGGGGGGCAGGACAGGGCAGAATAACCCTGTGCCCCTGGCGCAAGACGGCAAAGGTGGATTTGGACACACCTTGAATAAATTAAATCCATTGTGCATTGCGCTTTCCACTTGCGCGTTAGATCAGCATGAGATAGAGCCTTTAGCATTGCTTGAAATGACCAGGGCTTAGCTGAAGTTATGCCTTTTTTTAAAAAAAAAAAGTCTTTTTCCCAGGATTTCCAGGAAAATTGGCTTTTTTTCCCAGGAAAGAAAAAGTCTAATTTTCAGGAAAAACATTAATCCCTAGTCTATGGATTAGTTTGAGCCACCAGGTCTTGATTTTGCTGCTTTGAGCATCACAGGACTAATGCTATCTAGTTCCATTACACTGGAGATAAGACAGACATCTCTATGGCTGATCTCTCCAAAATTACCCGAGTCACACCAAAACATTATATGTGGATAAATAAGTACTACAGTCCAGAGGAAATATATGTATTTTTGATTTTTGGGTGCATGCTTCCTTTAAAGTACCTTAGCTGTTCATCAATGATTTAATAATAATAACAACAGCAGTTTGTCTATTAATCAATACATTACTGATTCATTTGTGTATATTCTGGCATACACATCTTGTATGTGTGTGAATTTTATATTGGCTACCGGTATTCAGGGTGAGGATGTCTCTGTGTTCTTGTGCTGCCCAGTGGTGGTCTTGAGAAGTGCAGAAATCAGGAAAGTCATTTCTCACCACTCACAAGGACTAATTCACTGGTGTAATTCAGCTTAGTGTTATGCCACACTGCAATGGTCGGGTTAACTGGCATGACCAGCTGTCTATCAGTGCATGTCCTGTCACAAATACAAATTTAATTCTGCAAAAACAAACTGAAATTGATTTTGTAGCAGGTTGTGTCAGACTATACAGGCGCTCTTTTATGCTTTGGAAATGAAAATTTCTGTATTTGTTGAGATGTTTGGAACCACTAACACACACACACACACACACACACACACTTAATGAATACCTTTTCCACTTTGGAAAGTCACCACAGCAGAAGAGATGTTAGGAATGACTTCCAAAGTGAAGCTTTGGGCAGCGGATGGAGATTCAGAAGACTTTAAAATGTTCTCCACCAGCATCTCCAGAAGGTGAAGGTCCTGGCTAAATGTCTCTGAAACGTTTCCTAGAACAGCTGAAATGAAGCTGAGCTCTTCATCTGCTGTCTCATCATCTCCGCCTTTCGCTTCCGCCTGAACTTTGGCTGCAGGGGTGCGCTCATCAGCCGTTGATTGTTTGTTGTCCACAGCAACATCCGCTGAAAATGAGACATGATAGTTAAGTGACTGCACACACATTCCTTAACCCTTTGACTTCGACACTAAGAAACACATTTGCAAAAAAATATGTATTAGTAACATTGTGTTGCTGCAACATTTCAGGTTTTATTTGTCAGATTACCCAATGAGGAAGCAGATGTGCAAGTCAACCAGCCGGCTGACCTGCCAATTTAGGGTAAATTTGGGCATTATGTACAAGTCAACCAGCTGGTTGACTTGCCCTGTTAGGCAGAATTTGAATTACACAGTGGATTTCGGAGGAGCCCTATTTTCCGCATCTAAAACATGGTAGTGCACGTCAGCGCGGCCAAGTTAAGGATGTTATTATTACAGATATTTAGAGTCTAAATAACAATAATATGAGGCTACTCTTTCAAAAATAAAAGACTGCGTTTATCAATCAGAGCAAATACAAGAAATAAAACCATGAACTCAACAGGGGGACACAAGCATTTTTCTGCCTCCCACACACACACACACACACCAAGAATGTAAAGGCCAAGACGCACTAAATGCTTCAACTGACGTGCGACAATTTAAATTTCTACGGCGCACTGCAGGCTTTTGATTTAAAATTCTAACCCCACAGAACCAGCAGCATTTTAGGAAAAGGTTGCTATTTATATGCATCTATTTATTTCTGTAGAATTAATCTAAAGAAGAGGATGGGGCAGAGAAGGGGGGTGAGGAAGAGGAAGACGAGGATGAGGATTAATTAATCTGCAGGAATTATGTGTTTAAAAGTACACAAATCGGAGAGTAAAAAATCACGCACCATAGAGTGTACATTTATATTATGATTCATGATCAGAAAAAGTAATATCAAGTCGGCACATCTGTCCATATTCACACGCTCTCTCTCTCTCTCTCTCTCCCTCCGTCTCTGTTGTGGGTAGTTTTTTTTCTTTTACTTGGTTTCAGGTGGAGCCACAGCTCCATCAGCACTCCCTCCTTAAGTCCGTACCTTTTTTTATTCTATTTAGCTCACTCCAAACACGTATTTGTGGATTGTTATAATCGGGCGAAAGTGAATTAGGGCTTAAAGTTCAATTTTCAACAATGAAAAGCAAACAGGAACCAAAGTAAGTAAACATGCTCTGTCTGTCTGCCTTTCTGTCTGTTTATCAATCACCTCTGCTCTGTGACAGAACCACGGACAGCGCAGCAGTCAGGTGTTAATTAGTGGAGATACATGTTCGGAAATTTTCAGTTCAGCTCTAAAACATGATGGTCTATTTCAGGACCATCATGTTTTAGAGCTCCCCTGTATTGTCCAAAATGAGGCTTTCAGGGGAGGTTTGCCCTTTTCAGGTGAGCCCAGCTCCCCCGTAATTCGAACCATGCTGTTAGGGTTCTTCTGGACATGAATGGATTTCTTTCATTTCTGCAACAAAATTTTCTTTTTTTTTCATATAAAAACATCACAGAGAGTAGAATTTGTTAAAATAACCTTTCATTTATTTAATGTGAGAAGTTAGTGTCTGGGCTGCCTTAACAAATATATTTCATGACTTAACTGTAAATAATCTAAAAACCAACAATGTAATATATTATCATAATATCAAAATATAATTAAAATGTAAATAGAAATGAACCGTAGTTACCTAAATTTACCTATCTAGCTAGCTTTGAGCTTTGAGTGTGTGTGAGTCAAACTACGTATTGACATATCATTATCAAAATGTTCACACAACTGTACAGATTCATACAATATAAATATTGAAGCTGTATGATGTATAATTTTTGAGCTATGACCATTTGTTCAACAACAGTGCTCACCAATCAAATGAATGGCGCTAATCTGCCATCCAGATCTGCATAGGTGGCTTCAGACAGCTCTATCTCAAAAAGTATAAAAGCCACAGCTTAGATATTTACACATATGAATCAGGATTCATATATGTAATGTGTTCACAAGTAGGCAAACATTTTTGATACAATTATGTCTGTGTAGCTTACAAATTGAATGACTAGCGATGGTTAGAAAATAGGTACAAAGTGAGAAATTAGTGACTTGAGCTAGGCTGTTTACACTGACTGCTTAAACCGGCAACTCAACCGAGCAGTCTACCATGTTTTCTCAGGACTCATAGATATACATTTTATTGTCTGATTTATGCCATCTATCCATTTTCTGTAACCGCGTATCCGTGAGGGGCTTGTGTCGTGGGGTCGGGTCGTGGGGGGCTGGAGCCTATCTGGAGGCTGGAGGCGGGGTACACCCTGGACAAGTCGCCAGTTCATCACAGGGCTGACACATAGAGACAAACAACCACTCACTTTCACATTCACACCAATTAACCTACAATACTGCATGTCTTTGGACTGTGAGAGGAAGCTGGAGTACCTGGAGTGAACCCACGCGGACATGAGGAGAACATGCGACCTCCACACAGAAAGGCCCTACCAGCCCGGGGATTCGAACTCAAGACGGCAGCAATGTGCAGTGCTAACCACTGTGCCATCATGCCGGCCCTGATTTATGCCCTTCAACTAAAATATGATTGTCCACCGAGTAGATATAATTGGTGTTACATACACTATTCAATGAGGTGAATGAGGATAAACAGCCAAAGATAGGTTTTCAGAGTTTTTACTACAGCAATATGGCGGCAAAAAAGGTCAACCGCATGGTTACAATGCAGGTTAAAGGGTTAAAGCAGTGGTTCTCAACCTGGGGGTTGGGATCCTCAAGGGGTTGTAAGCTAATTTCTTGGGGTTGCCAGATGGTTGTGTCGAATAAAATACAATAAAATAAAAATATTGTGACAAGCAGCATGGAAAGAGAGCCAGGAAGCAGCTCTCGGTGATGTCAGGCCCTAAAATGATTTCAACATAAGGGATGAGAACTAATTTCTGTCCTGAAGAAGCCAGAGTGGAAGCACCTGGTAAGTCAATTAATTTCTAGCTTTCATGTGTTACATAGTAAACCCTGGACAATCAGACCGGAGGGTCACAAACACAAACCTGATTATTCTGTAGGGTCGTGACTCGAAAAGGTAGAGAGCCCTGTCTTAAAGGACCCTTGTGTAAAATTTAGGGTGATCTATTGGCAGTATATGGCAGAAATGGAGTATAATATTCATGTTTAGTGTAAAATCACCTGAAAATAAGAAATGTCATGTTTTCCTGACATTAAAATGAGCCCTTTATATCTACAGAGGAGGCTGCCATGTTTCTACAGTAGCCCAGAATGGACAAACCAAACACTGGCTCTAGGGAGGGTCCTTTGCATGTTTCTCAGCCACCATATTTTCTCTTATACTCTTCGAAGAGGAAGATGAAGATGAGATGTTTGCAATCTGCAAGCTCATTGCTAGATGCCACTAAATCCTACACACTGGTCCTTTAATGAAGAGAGATAGTATAACACTAAACAACAGCAAACCATGAAGAACATTTTTGATTGGAGCGTGCTCATAAAAACAATCAGATCTTTATTTGATCAATTATATTGTTAATGATTAATTAATCTATAACCTTTCGCATCCCTACTGCATAGTTATTGCCTGTTAATCATTATCTGACAAAAGGTTTATGACCTTGTCCTGAACAAAACTGCAAAGTTATCAACATTTGTTGAACTGTTTTTTTATGTCTTTATAGCTGATTAACCACCAGGAGTCCTGCCAGTCTGTGCACCCTGTCAGCACTGACAGGAAATGGATAATGGAGGGGAGTGACTTAGCAGCCATTTTAGATAGATCCTCACTGTAACTTAAAACATTAAGATATTGCTCAGCTGTGGTCATTTATGTTGATATTACAGATGTTAATATGACATATAACCAAATACCGATTGACCCCCCCCATCTTTACTTTCTGCCTTTGTCCTTTTCCTGCCCTTTGGATTGAGTCCAGTGCCTGAGTCAACAGACTTATGACTCATGACCTATGACTTGTGATTTGTGATTCTTTTTGTTTTATGTTTTTTTAAGATAAACTCCCTTCATCACATCCATATATTGTATTAAATGAGGAGATGCCTAAAAGCCTAACAGCCTAAAAACTTGTTTAGGGAGCAGTGCCCTTTTAATACAGAAAAAAAAAACATATTTGTCATAATCAGTACTTACATTTCTTGCTGAGTTTATCAGATGGAGCTTCCTGTATAAAATGAAAAGAATATAAATATTTTAATCATTTGTCTTTTTTAATCACTGTGGCATCTTATGTAACCAGTTTCAAATGACACAGTGCCTTAAATGTCATCTGATTTGTAAACAAGTTGGTGCTTCAAATAAACAACTCCACAATAATGCTCTACAGGTGTTTTTTTTACTTTTGTGTTAGACCTGTAAACATCCAAACACCAGGAACTGAACACACCATAAACCACAGAGTGCAGCACCACCCTAGATTTATGCACATGACTACCAGTCAGATGAAAGCTGCACACTGATAGCTAATAGCTTAATATTAAGACAGAATGTGATCTATTGTGGTTGTCGCAATACCAGAATGTTAAACATTGATACAGTGATATAGAACTAGTATAAAAAACGACAGCATGGCAAATATAAGTCTTTTTGTAACCTGTGCACAGTGTTCATAGTATACAGAGCAGGTCACTGAGGCAGGCAGGAAATAAAGACTGAATTGAATGAGCACTGATGCCGTTTCTTATTATGGCTTCTTTACTTTTTTACGACCAAACGTTAGTAATATATTGTTTTAAATGTGTGTATTCAAAAAAGTATCAATACGTAGGCTACACACTTATATAGTGTTATAGGGATGACTGAGGTGAAAGTAGGTTTCTCGTTGTCTGTGACCATATACGCATTATAAACCATACAGATATGGCCATGTATGTACATATATGTGACATATTTGCCTAAATATTTTATGATATATGTACATATATGCAATTCCAATATTTGCTTGAAACCTATATTCTGAAATACATGTGCAAACATGTAAAACAGATATTTGCTTTGGAAATATATTTCAAAATATATGGTAAAGTAAGTAGTCTAGATATTTGTATTTGACATAGCCTATATTCCAAAATAATTGTTGGAATATAAAGTTTAGATACTTGTTCTTTACATATATGTCAGAATAAATGTGCAAATATGTAGTCTAGATATTTGTAATTGACATATATTCCAAAATAATTGTTGGAATATGTAGTTTAAATATTTGTTCTTTATATCAGAATAAATGTGCAAATATGTAGTCTAGATATTTGTGTAGAATATATATTTCAGAATAAATGCTCAAACTCTTTATATAACTCTGTATATAACTGTTATATATACACGGGAAGGCTAGTGACTGACACATGGGAGAACAGAGTTCAAATCCTGCTCTGAACAGGATATCCAATAAAGTCCGTGTTAGGTTGGGGGCAAGTTGGCTACTGGAACACGAGCAGGAAAGTATGCAAATGGCATACAAGGTAAATACTATGATGAACAATATATTGCTATTTCATATGCCAACATTGATGCTAAACTATGTGACATCTATGTTTGAAAAATATATGTGCTGAATATGCCATACAAATATGTGCCACATGTTCCATATATAAAAAGGGCCATTTTTGTAATATTTTAAAATATATGTTCCAAATATGTAGAAATATAAGTAGAGATATATGTACCAATATACTGTATGTTCACATATTGGTGAAAGACATATATGGACACCGATATATGGCCATATATCAGATTTCTGTATGGGAAAGGAAACTACTGCAAATGTGGGGTCTCCATTGTGACACAGTTGTTGACACTTTTACTTGTGTATGACTATTTTTAAAACTAACTTTTAATGGTAACTTTCTGTGCTCACTTACCTGCGTTGTTATCTCATCTGTCAGTAAGCGGACTGTCACCTTCAACACGCCTTTATCCAGACTGATCTGATGCGCCTCTTTCCTCAAAACATTTTGATGGTCTGTGAAAATCAAAAATTCATTATAGAAGTGAGCTACTAACATTACTTTTTGTTTTTTAATGACCAAAGTAACTTATACGGTCTAATTTGTATGGCCAAACTCACCCTCCTCTCGGCGGAAGCGCAGCACCGCTGTCCGGCTGCCGGTGTCATATTCAACTTCACAGTCGCCACCATTCGATTTCTTACTTTGAAAGTATTTCACTAGTTTGTTTTTTAGTTTCGGAACGTTGTTTTCTTCGAGCTCGACGAGCAGAGCATACGGATACGCGTCGGCCATCGTTGCTCGCCCAACACCCTCTGCCTGCTTTTCTTTCACTTTTGATTCCTAGGAAATGAAACGGGGATTGTATTGGACGCTGGAACCGTTCGATGTGCTGACGCAGAATGGGCTGCAGCTAAAGTAGGATACAGTGGTTAGCCTGGAGTCGCGCGCGGATGCAGAGGATGGTGGCACGCGACTGAGAGAGCTCCGATTCTTAACACCTGAAGACTTTTCTTATAAGTTATACCAGTGGCGTGCACAGACATTTTGGGGGGCAGGTGCTCAGTGAAAAATAAGGGCACTTTGTGCGGCATGTGGAACTGCCGACTGCCTTATTATAGCAGTGTGAGATTTAAAAATAAATGAATAAACATTACAGGTACATGTTGAATGTAATTGCATATTTATTTATGTCAATATGTTAATAAAATGCTTCCCTGCTGTAGCTGCCTAGAATAGAATAATAATAGTTTTAATAATAGCCTATTAAGGTAAATACAAGATTACTGCAAGTCTTGTAACATAGAAATAACTTATGGTTGGTACAAAATAATATAATTAGCTAATATAGCTTCATGCCTGATTTATTACAGCCAAACCACTTTGTGTAGTTAAAATAAAATGTGGACGAGGACTTCCGGGTTGATGGCGTGGTAGAGCAGACGTGCAGAGGAGAGCTCCCGAGCAAAGTCCGTTTTATCTGTTAATTTACGCCTTTAAAGTGACCATAACCTTACACCGACGACTTCTCTTTGCTAAACTCTCGTTCGGGATGTCAGACAAAGACAGAAGGGACAAGGTGTTGACCAAAAGTGTTGAAGAGGGACGCACCACACGCTCTATGGCGGCTGAGCAGCTAACGCTAGCCATGTTGGTGGCTGAACTTGAAAAGAACCGGAATAACATCACGGAAGAGCTGACAAACCTAATTAAGACATCACTATCACCGATTCAGACAACACTCGAAGCTGTTAAATACAAAGTTGAGTCGTACGAGGCACGTTTTAACGAGGCGGAGGACACGCTCACAGACCACAGTGACCGGATTTCTACGCTGGAAACGTCCATGGCGGAGCTGAAGTCCACTGTACGGGACCTCACGAAAGAAAACAATGGTTTGGGACATGCTGGACGGGTATGAAAATAGGCAGAGGCGTTTGAATCTCAGGGTCCTTGGGGTGGAGGAGGACAGTGAGCGGGGAAAATGTCCACTGAAGTTCATGTCTGAACTGTTGGTCAAGGTGCTGAATGACGAGAGCCTCTCCAAACCTCCGGAGCTGGGGAGATGCCACAGAGCGCTGATGCCTAAACCGAGCCCTAACGCAAACCCGCGGCCTTTCATCCTCTGCTTTCACCGTTTTCAGGAGAGAGAGCGCGTCCTGCAACTGGCTATACAGAAGCGCCAGCTGTTTTACGAGGGCAAGAAAATCCTTATTTTCCCGGATTTGAGCGCTCGGCTGGCGGCCAAGCGCAGCGCCTACAAGAAGGTAAAATCACAGTTTTATGAGAAGGGGATCAAGTTCAGCCTGCGATACCCTGCAACGCTTGTGGTTTACTTTGAGGGATCTCGGCACTCATTCAGCTCTGCCGAGGCTGCTGAAACTTTCTACAAGCAACACTTCGGCTCAAATAAGAACTGAGTTGGCAAACGGGACGGGAGACGGACCGGTATGTCTCCTAACGGCAGGGACTGTGCTATCAACCATAGGCGGTTACCCTTGGACATACTTTCACCCAGCGGACTACACGCCCAGTTACCAGTTTCTTCCCGCGTTCACGGCAACCGAGTGCTGTGATAAAGAGTACTGTAAGTGTTCCTGGAGCCTTGCTCTTTGAACTGACTTATCCACAGGTATGGCACCTTAATGCACAGGAATAATTAGGCTTTAAATAGCATTGGCTGTCCCTTGTTCATTATAATTTGTTTATATTTTTTAATACTGGACTCTTATTTCATGTGAACTTTGTAAGTGCCTCTATCTCAGAACTGATTTATCTACAACCAATGTGAATAGTGTATTCACGAAGTGGGATGCTTCCTACAAAGGTGTTTCTATTTTTGTTTATTTTATTCCTCACTTTGAAGAGGCACTCTAATGCACATTATTTAGGTTTAATACTGTTGGCAGCCTATCTTTAATTTCATTATATTTCATTTCACTAGCAAGGATCACGCCACAACAATATATAGTTAAAGAATTTAATGAACGTTCGGAGAGATAAGATGTGGATGACATATTAATGTAGAGGGGAGGAGTGAAGATCAATGGATGTCGTCAGCCAGGCCGGTCCAGAGGGTATGCTGAATGCCGGGCAGAGGGAGACTCAGTGTGGGGGTTCCATCTCGGTGTTTTCCGCCCGAGCCGATTATGAGCCCCCGGACTGTACCTAGAATGAGACATGTGAGAGA
>JAJHUR010139100.1:0-12959 GCA_027495735.1 Lutjanus campechanus
AGCCAGATGAGAGCTCAGAGTCTGTTTCTTAAACTTTTGGGACTAAAAAGTGGATTTATCTTCATGTTTGCTTGTAAACCTGTGTGCAGCAGCACCATGGAGGAATCAACCACTCCGTTTACATGGTGAGTAAATGACACTGTGCTTCTGTACTGACGTTTTAGGCCGCGCGAGTCAAACTGTGTTGCCGCTAAGTAGCATTTTCATGACCGCTTATATTGCGGAGAGCCGCGCTGACATGAACCGCAAGCCGACTCCTCTCCAAGCGGGCTGCGGGCTCTCCGTGTGGCGCTGACCGCGGCCCGGATCCTCTTGTCTGTCCCCCTCCAACAAGCGGGTGTTGAACTTGTGTGTGCAGGAGAGCTTAGAGAAAGACGTTTTTAAAAGTCTCTTTATGTTCAGCTCTCTATACTTTTATATCTTCACACTGAATCTTCATGTTTTTAAATGTAGTTTCTCTCGTCTGTTTTTTACTGTCAGGTGTCTGTTTTATTAAACACAGATGACGTCTGTTGGTCTGTGCTCGCTCACGAGCCTCGTTAACGGTTGCTTGCGCTCATGGTGCTGCTCATCTAGTGGGAGGAGCTGAGGACGCAGAAAACCAAACCTAATTGAGATGAGACTCACAAATCAACCGTTTTCAGGATTTCTACCTACTGCAGCTTTAATTTAGGTAAATTCTTGTTGAGAAACATGATAACAGGATGGGAAGTGTTGTTGGCCAGTTTAGAGAATTTAATATATTTAAAAATTCAAGGTACTTTATTCCATTATGCAGGAATCCTAAATTCAGAACTGCCATTAAGTAGTACTAAAGTTCATTAGTTTGCAATTTTGCCTGTAAATTCCTCATTCAGAGATTTTAAGGGTGTAACTCCCTCTGTGTAAACAGTGTGGGAAAATCTTTCACAGTTGTTGTTTCATGGTCATATAACCCAATATGAGGATTACTTACAAGATTGTTAACGAGATATGATAAATGCACATGTTCTAAATATTGAGGGGCAGCTGTCCCCTCTATCCTCCCCAAAATCTACATCTTTGCTACTAATACCGAGGCCCATCTGATACTTATATTTACGTAAATGATTAAATAAATCTCTGTTATGTTGAAATGACATGTGACGCTCTCTAAATTTGACAAACCTTATTTTTCTCAAGCTATTTTATTCAGATGCTGAATTTCCTGGATCAAACTTAAGTATATAAGCTTAAATCATTGAGATGATATGAATTAAAGTTTACCTGGGAGAAAGGGACTCCTAAAACTGATGTGATGCGATCAGCATCAGACACGACGTATCATTCTGGTGGAGTTCTTGGAACCTATGAAAACATTCAAGGTGGCCGCAGTGATTTTACAGAGTGGAGGATCTTTTACCTCATAAACAATCTTTGGCAGAGGACGGACTCCGGCTGGCAGAGAGCACACGATCCAGACAACAGCTAAGTTTAATTTTGGCCCGCCATCAAGTCATTCACAGAATGACGTTAACTGGCAGCAGCTGATATGATCTGCCGGCAGTAGGCTTGTCTCAATTATTACATAATCGCCCGAGAGCGATTATTTTAGCTGACCCCAGTCATTTTGCATAATTGTTAGAATAGTTTCCATTCACCTGTATAAAAATAGTTGGTTCAAACTAAGAGAAATGTCACATTTCCATCACTCTTTCCACATCGCTTTATGCTGTTTGAGGTTTGACTGACGGTCTTTTAATTATGTCATCTTGTTGCACTCCCTTTTCCTCTTTTATGATTTAATGGCACCAGGGTGGAGAATTAGCTCCATCAACTGTTTATCTTGAGGCGCTTAACTTCTAATATTTGCATAATCGCGTGGATGGAAACTCACATTACTTTGCCTGTTCTTTTGCAGATTTTCTGTAAGTTTGTTTAAGCTTTGTGTCTTGTGGTTGTGGGTGACATGGTTATGGCTTGTTTTGGCCATATGTTTTGCTTATTTTGATTATTGGTAACTGTCATTATTAGTAATTTATTATTTTTCAGTAATAGACTATTTAAGTTATTATTTATGTTATATCTGCCCTGGGCAATTTTTGTTTACAAAGCCTAAAAAGCAAACCGAAAAGTACTGTATTAGGCTCTAAAAGTGTCATAAAATGAACAGAAAAAGACAATTGAATCTTCTTTGTCTCACAGTTACTTGTCAACTTAAATTTCATGACCTTGGCAGCCCTAGTCATCAGCTTTGTCATTTTAAAGGAGAAATCTGTAATATATTTTCTGTAATAAATCATAAAATGACCATGATATGTCATCAGAGATTAAACATGCTGAATTGAAATACTCGCTTCTAAGACAACATTGCCACAGCCACAGTGTCCTCCTTTGACATTTCTATTCCAGCCTGTAACTTGTGTTATTGTTTGCCCATTTCATGTTAAATAGACTTCAGATTAATGCCAAGTTAATACCATGTTTGCCAAATGAGCAAGTGTCTGTTCATGAGTGGTAACTAATCATAAATAATCTTTTAGAAGCAGTAGATGTTGGTCAAAGCAATAACGGAGTCTGGTGAAGTCCAACTTCAGAGCAGTGGGCTTTTGTTTTCAGGATATTTTCAGGATATTTGCTTTACATTGACAGACATTTGACAGTCATAAACAGCTGATCAGCTTACAGTAGAGAACTTGTCAGTGGTTGTTGTCAGTGGTCAAATTACAATGTTGTGCCTGTCTAGCACTCCTGCAGTGTTCCTGCAGCCTGTCTGAGCTTCCCCAAGTCTGGGGAGGAGGAGGTGGGGGAATCTCCTCACTTCAATGATTTCATCCTATTTAATATGCCGTCTGTGGCTCCAGCTCACTATTTGGACTGCATTTTTGGGCACAAAGTGTAGCTACAGATAGCGTCTTTAACCGATGACAGTGACGGTTACAAAAATGAAACTGCTACCTGAATGTTGACTGAACTGTCAACTGGATGTAAGAATGGAGTCAGTTGGATGTGCAAACAAATTATGTTTCACATTCACACGCTCTCATTTTCACTCTCATATGTGGCAGTAAAGGACAGCTGCACTGCAACACTAAGTTGGATAAAACACAGTAAAGATCGGATTTTGATCAGATTACTTTGAAATAGCCAAACACTTGTCACTACTTTCTGACCTTTTATTGGCCAATTATTTTTTAATTAATCATGAAGATAATCTTCTAAAATTAATTTATCATTAAAAAAATGTTAGTTGCTGCCATACAATATTTTTATTTATTTATTTTTAATGAAAGGACAAATTTGGCCGTGTTTCTTGCAACATATTTGAACTCTTAAAGCGATACTCTACTTTGCCAGAATAAACCACTCAGTATGTACTCACCACTATGCCGATGTGATGATGGGTGAAGGTCTTCAGTTCACAAAACAATCCTGGAGTTTTAGGAGAAACAGTGTAGCAGCCTCATCCAGTACAATGGCAGTGAATGGTGACCACGGATAAAACGTTAAAAAAAGAACACAAAACAAACACAAAATGTCTCCATCCTGCTTGTGTGGTGTAATCCAAGTGTCTGCGAGCCGCAACATTAAAAATTAACCGCAAAAGACGCCATTTACGCCATGTTTTTAGCAGAAATGTCAGCTGTAGCATGTAGCCGGTAGGATGTAAACATGGTGTCGATCTCGCGAGACTTCGTATATATCTTTATGGACGCATGTGCGGAAGTCTCTTCAATGCCATTGTACTGGATGAGGCTGCTACCCTGTTTCTCCTAAAACTCCAGGATTGTTTTGTGAACTGAAGACCTTCACCCATCATCACATCGGCATAGGGGTGAGTACATACTGAGTGGCTTATTCTGGCAAAGTGGAGTATCGCTTTAAGCCAAAGTTCAAGGCACATAGAATTCACAGTTACAAAGAACCTTCACATTTTACGAAAAAGTATTTTTCTGTCCAAATGCATTTATCTGTCTGAAAATCTGAATCTGATATTAGTCAGTAGTTAACTCAAGGTCTTCAGTATATCCAGAATTTAATAATGTGGCCTTTATTGATATGCAATAAATATTATGTAGGACATCTTTTTTGTTGTGTACCAGGAGTTCAACCCACCTTCTCTGCCTCCTCTGCCTGGTTTAAATACCGGTGTCAGTGGTGTGTTCATGGACATGTGGGAATTCGGTTCACAGTGTTAATTGTTTGTTAAGTGTCATTCATTAACTGCTGTCTGGCGGGACTGCAGTAGAATCAAGTAGCTACTGGTGAGGACATTAATCAATCAGCGACTCACTTAGCCTCCAGCTCCCTCAGTCCCACTTTATTTGCCCAGTTAAATAGATGCATCGCTGTCTCTGGGTTTAACTGGTTTAAGCGTAATAAAAATGTTAAAGTTTATACAGACACTATGAGGTGCACATAGTATAAGGACAACAGGATCTCATGCAACGAGTTGACAAGCAGATGGATCATTCTTGTATCATTTATAACATTTTCCTTGACTAATTGGGTTATGAATTCTTTAAAATGTCACAAATCAGAAGCTGAAATCATATTTAGCTTTAACTTGTTTTTCAGAGCAGTTATCCCAAAATGCAAATGTAATCATCCAGCAACCATGAACTCACACTAAAGGTGTTAACAGGTGTTACTTCAACAATGAAACATAAAAAAAATAATGAATCACTCTGGTGTAGCCGCTGTAACAACTAACTTAAGACAAAGGTATAATATGAACTACATCACTGATACTTATCACAACAGACCACTCTACCCTACCCTAACAAAGATGGTTTATATGTAATCTAGACATATAAATCTATGCTTAATAGTTTCTATTTTGTGTGTAGCTTAAAAGGTATTCTATGCACAATAGACTCATATAAACCAAGTCCCAGTCAATCATCACGTATTTTCTTATTTTCTCATTTTCATGTGTCTAGCATCCTGCAGTCTCTTGCCTGTGATAGGCTATTATTTGTGATGCAGTCAATCAAATAGTGCTGTGGGTGGGACACTGAGCGAGACTACAGAGTGTGGTACTATTATTATGTATGCATTGACAGGATGGAGGTTTGCTCTGGCTGCATTCACACAAAGTCCGGCATTGTGCAGAGGTGATGTTTTATTTCTGATTCACTGCTTTGTTCTCTCTAATGCCGCTCCCGCACTTCATTCACTTTCTAGCTCTCTCGACATCCCCCCCTTCTCTCCTTCGTTGAAACAGAGAGGAGGGGCCAACTTTTAATGGTGCGTTTACAAACATAAACTGACAATTCCTACATATTCTACCTTTAAGCAAAAACATACCTGACATAAAGCTTCGTTTTGTGATTTTTGACAACTGGGTGGTTAATATAAACTCACAGAAAGACTGCTGACTTATCAGTTTGTCATTGCCAATGTATTTTCCTTCTTGCATATCCAGCAGATACAGAGCAAAGGACAAGAGTTTTGTTACTATTCACCTGATAAATGTAGGTCCAGTATTCACTATCAATTTTTAATTTTTGTTTTGGTCTCCACCAACTCCTGAGAAAAACATTTAGCTTTAAGTTGCTAGATGGCAAACTTTCATGCTGGCAATGTTTTATATTGGGGGATTAATGAGAGCAGCCGACGCGTGACGAGAAAACCACAACATTGACCTAAGACTTGCATAGAGCTGCAGAGTTATTAGTTAACAGCCATTATAGTTACAGGTATTAAATCTTGTTGGGTTAATTTGATAATGTGTTAATATGACTTCATGTAGCTTTAATAACATTTATTTGTTTGTTGACAAATTTGAGCTTAACATTTGTCTGTAATACTAAATTATTATTTACAGCATATTATGACTATTTGGGGTATTTACTGTACCATTTTCTTCAAGCCATTTAATGTTCAAAATGAGAACAGCTGATTCCCATGTCTAATGCAGCGTTAGTATTTGTCTTGCTTGATGTGCTGCAGTGACTTATTGTCAGCTCACACAGTGCGCATGTTGGACTGGTGGCACAAACAAAAACAGGCACAGCAGGATCCCTCACTGGGGGAAACACACAGCTGATAGCAGACATAGACATGATGTGAAGAGCAAACATCCTGGAGTAACTGACACCTCAGGTCACCTTGGTCTTAAAAGTGAATGTCAGCCTCTTAATAAAAAAAAACATTCACCAGTCTATTGTGACTGGAGACGTTACCTTTAAATTGATCTTGTCAGCAGGATAGAATAAAAATCTGTCTGTGCTTCATCAGCCGCTGACAGAACATATTTTTTGGCAAAACCTTTTGCAAAATAACATTTTAATTGTTTTCTATCTGTTAAAGGACCAGTGCTTAGGATTTAGTGGAATCAAGTGGTGAGCTTTCGGATTGCAAATACTTTGTCTCACCTTCTGCTTCCAAGTTTATAAGAGAAATTTGCAAAAAACAAAAAACACATTAAAGGCCCCCTAGAGCCAGTTTTTGGTCAGTCTCCTGTAAAAACAGAGCAGTACAGCTTGGAAGAGGAGGATGTAGATCCAATTCCAAGGAGTTGGAAGAGGACCTGCGCCCTCTGTAGATAAAAACTGCTCATTCTAAGGTAACAAAAACAGAACAATTCTTATTTTCAGGTGATTATACACTAATGAAAACTAGAGATGTGCATGATTTGACAACTATTAGGTTAAACGTTGAGAAATACTAGTCGGTTAAAATATTTATTAATATTTTTTGCATGCAATGTTGACTGTTTTCTGAATTTCTGAGCTGATTTTTTTTTTTTTAGACAGGTTGACAATTCTAAATTAAAGTTTCTGTTTAATCGACGGTGAAATTAGTTGCCAGGAACATCTCTAATGAAAACATACTTATGAATATTATATTTAATTTCTGCCATATTCTGCCAATGAATTCCCATAAATCTTACACACTTCATGAGCTTGTCAGAGGTCAATTTATTTTTTCAGAAGCAGGAGGAAGTCGCATCTCAGTGACATTATACTTTGGTTCTTTCTATGATCTGTTGCTTTGGGAGAGTGAGATGCAGGTTTGCACAAACTGACCAAACTGTCCTGGTGAAAAATAGTGAAATTGAAAATGCATTTAATATTGTAAGATTAAAAGATCATGCTTGGTGACTGAAGAAGCACTGATTTGGTTATTTGCAGGTGAAAAGACTTTTAGACCTTGAGGTTTAAACTGTGCTGAATTTAGTTTAAAAGTTTTAACATGTCCATGTCACAGATAACTGTTGTTTTAACTGCATTTCAACATTGCATTGAAATATAATCACTATTAATTCTTTTGAAACAATGATTATATTAGCGCTAAAGCAGCTTGTTAAATGATTAATCAATCTGGCAACTATTTTGATAATCAGTTGTATTAGTTTGAGCCAACTTACATAGTAAACATTTGCTGGTTCCAACTTCTCAAATCTGAGGATTTGTTGCTTTTCTCTATTTTGTATTTTGTAAACTGTTTACCTTTGCATTTTTGCACTGATGGGTCAGACAAAACAAAACATTTGGAGACGTCATCCTGCATTCTGGGAAACGAAACGGACATTTTTCACTATTATACACAAAATTATAGTCAAGAAAAATAGGCAGAATAATTAATGAGAAAAAAGTTTATTTGCACCTCTAAATTAAGTAACTCAGCCACCTTAGCCCTTTAAAGCCTTTTAGCCAAATTTAGCCCACCATGATTACTGCCTATAACAAAATTTTGAGAAAAAAGCAGAAATTATAGTAATTTTTAGGTCATTAGCTTTAAAACGAAGGCATAGATCATGATGTTCATATTGGTTTACAATACTGGCACACTTATGTATCTTTGGGCCCATATCCAGAGCATGTGTGCGTGCGAGTGGCAGCATGCATTTTGTTTGAATTTGTGTGCGTGTGTTTATGTGCGGTTTCATGACAGACGCATTTTGTTATTCTCCTTGGCAAGAGGCACTTGGCCAGCATCTAAAAAACGGACAATGCAAGGCAGGAGCCAGTCAGGAGGAGAGGAAATCCCACCCAGTGTTTGTCCACTAACTGTGTCTTTGCTGTCTTCCTGCTCGGAGCACAATACAACAAGGTGCCCTTTGCAGTTTATTGCAGCGTTTTTAATGCGCTCTGTAGCTGTACGGAATTTTAAAGCTTGCTGCAGAGTGACATTTTTTTCAGAGGCAGTTCTCTACAAGCAAAGGGAAAGGCTTCTTTTCAAAACGAGGCAGCCTTAATCTATTTTGATAATAGTGACATGCACTCTTGCAAAAATATTAATAGCACAAAGTAGGAGCCTGTATTCCTGGCTGATAAAATGAAACACTTCTGCAGACTGGATCCCAGATGATGAACATCAGGAAATTATAATTTTCCCTAAAAGAGATGGGTAGAGATTTCAAAATTAATTCTTAAACCGCACATCAGATAAAGTAGAGAGGCACGTGCAGTATTATTGGATTTACCATGACTATTAATCTACAATAATTTTGATGTATTGTTAAGGACAGAGTGAAATATGACCCACTCTACCACTTACTAATGTTCATGACATCTGTTAGGGAAATTTGTTTGAAATAAATTCAATAAGTGCAACATTTGACAAACATTGAATGGTGCTTATCACTTGTATACTTTTCTTAATACAAATTTAGATTTGGGGTCTTTTCACACCTAAAAGTCAGAACCAAGTTCCAAGGTTCATGTTTTTGTTACATTTGATCCGGTTAGTTTGGTTTCACACTGCAATTATGCAAGTGCATCAAAGAATTTAGGGCTGCACAATTAATTGAAATATTATCAAAATTTTAATATGACCAAGTGCAGTATCCAAATCGCACAAGCTGTAATTTTTTGATAAAGGAAAAGTGTGTGACTAAACAGAATTATAGTGAAGTGCTATAGTGCTGCAGAGATGCCCTGGCTTATTTCTTCAGATGCAAGAAAACATGTTTGTTTGGTAAAGACCCCAATAAATGTCAGATCATAGTGATTTCAGGTTTTTGTTTTTTTGTTTTTTTCAGTGTAGATGAAAATTGTGATGCAAAACGATCACTCCCACTCATAATGAATCATATCACAATATGTGTCAAAATGTCAAATAAACTGCATAATGATTTTTTTTTACATATGGAGCACTACATGACATACCTGCCTCCTGTTGTCATCACCTACAAGAGCTGTGTCTAACTATGTTTGCAACTGACTAGTTGCACAGCAGACATTTTGACATCCCAGAAAACTCACAGGTGTATTAATGATTGCTGCATGCCACTTAGGGGAAATACTGTGAATAATGGCTCACTGTTACTCTTACAGGGACACTTAATGGCACTGAGCCATAATTACTGTTATTAAGTCCACCTGTGTTTTTCCTGCTCTGACAAGTTAAAATGTCGGCTGTGCAACCAGTCCTTTGACTGATTTGTAGACTGGCATCTGATGGTGGTGTGTTGTCAGTTTCATTTAATTTCTATTTTTTATCCTCTTGGAAAATAATTGGAAAGTGTCAGAATTTTTGTTAGTTTTATCCAGCTGACTCTTCATAAAGTTGTCGGACCAAATGTAAATAAAACATTTAGTCTGGTGAGCCTGGTAGCTCAGTTGGTTGAGTGTTCGCCCCGTGCACTGAGGCTGTGAGTCCTCTGCAGCAACCGTGGGTTTGACTCCCACCTACAGCCCTTTGCTGCATGTTGTTCCCCGACTCTCTCTCCCCTATAAATAAAGGCATAATGTGCAACCACAGCTCATTTTGTTATGTTGTGTTGTTTCATCTTTTTCCAGTTCTGATGATATCCTCCCGGAGCTTCCAGTAATTAGTCCAAAAGTTCGAATTAGGGATGGGTGATATGGCCTTAAAATAGTATCTAATAATTCTAAAATATTAGTTAATAGTTAATATTAATATTTAGAAATATTCAGTCATATTTACACATACTAAAATAATATTTCAGGGTATTCTTTAATGATGATATCCTTGATGATATGACAAAATACTGATGAATATGTTTAGTTTAGAACTTAGAATAGTTTTTGAGCTCTAGTCAGAGGATTTTTGGCTCTTAATCAACCAGTTGCTTCTGCTTGAGGTGGTGAGATTAGTTGGTTGTATTGGCCCCTTTTCTTGTTACACTCCATTTGCACTCCTTACATGTTGACCTGGTTTATTGTCCGTCTGATTTTTTTGTAACCAAACCACTTACACACTTTTTTAGAACTAACTCCTCTGACATAATATTGCTATTATGACATCATTTTTAAAATATTGTAATATCTCCATTTTCACGATATATTTTTTTATTATGAGAAAATCATAATGATATATCATGAACTTTATTTTATAGCACATACTCCAGACACCACCTCTCCAGACCAAATGAGGCAGGTGTAAAAGGGCCCTAAGCTTAAATTTAAACATGATAAACCTGATTTCGAAGCAGATCCCCACCATGAAATGTTATTGCAGTATTTTGGTCAGGTCGTCTCGTAAGAGAGAGTGATTTACAGTGAGGGCAGAGGAGGCAGGATGATCCACGTTGCTGATGTGACCATTTCCCTGTCTCACTTGAAAGTTAAAAGTGTCTGTGTCAGCATTGCTTCCCCATAAGGGCTTTTGGAAATGTAAAGACAACAAACATTTCCTGCAGAGTGTCCGTGTGTGTGTGTGTGTGTCTGTGTGCAGATGGTATCACGCTGAAGAGGGAAAACATGTAGGGGAAACTAGGGGTCAAAGGACACAGCCGCTATCTTTAATTCAATGCCGCTTCTACACACGCTCTGCACATTTCTGTATCTGACCAATTCAAGATTAGACAAGCCTCACTGACCAGTAACTAAGCTGTCCATGTCTCTTAAAGCTCTGCACTGTACTTACTATAATTTTGACTGTATATAAATACGTTTACCTAAATCTTCTAGTTTTTTTAAATTTTTTTTATACATTTTCAAAATGTTCAACCCATAGAACTAAAAGTAGAATAGAATTGATATGTTTTGACAAATCAACAGTAGTGTACCTGTTTTGAGCCTCTGTAGTTTCCAGCAGAGGGCAGTGTGTATGTGTCTCTGTCTCACTGGACAACATAATTTGTCCTATTGAGTGTGCATGTAATGATATTCAAGATCTTATGCTTAGAAATCCTTAGTCATTGGGATGATTTAGACTGCATTTGCATTGCGGACTGTGGGTTGTTGTGAGTATTTTATGTAAACCTCTACAGGCAACCGTGCACTTTGTCTGCACAGGAAACAGGAGAATTTTTGATCACATCTGTAGGCTGTGTATCAGTCCAAGCAATTATCCAACTCAAGCAATTATAGAGAAACCTTACATTTGCATCAAAGAGGCATTTATTCCATAATGTCATTTTTTGTTTATTGTTTATTACCTTTCTCTCCGCTGCTTATTTAGTTTCACCCCTGGGGAATAATAAAGTCCATCCTTATCACATTTTTATTTGGACATTGTGAGGAATATTTATGGGGGGAAGCAGGAGCTGAGAGGTTTGAGAAATGTGTTCGTGACCAGAGGGATGCCGTTTCAAATCTAAGAGCCTGTGGGAAGAGCCAGACAGAGAAGCGGCAACATGCCCTTGAGCAAGCAAGATTGTTGCGTGGGGAAGCTTTTGCATGTGAATGAATGAGTGCTGTGAGCAAGGTGGGGCTGAAAATTGTGCTTGCTCAGTCAGCCTTCTCCGTTTAGACGAGGATTGAAACTTCCCCACTCCGCTCGCGGCACTGGAATTCTCATTTTACGTGTCAGGCAGTTATGTGATGCAGGTTTTCCAGGACAGCTTACTCTAAGTGAGCAGGTGGGATTTACTGTGTGGCACTTTGCTGGGGCACATGGTTGTTATTGGACACATGAGGATTGACTCTGTCAAAATCGAGCCCACCCTGGCATCCATTATTTTGATGCCATACAAAAAGTTGCAGCTTACAGTATTGTGTTGGAGTTGTGGTTGCCTACAGAGGATGGGTGTAGGGCTCAGGGCTGGGCAATGTATCAATAATATATCAATATCATGATATAAGACAAGATATTCTTAGTCTTAGATATCATTATATTGTGATAGGGCATAAATTTCGTCTTTTCTTGGTCTTAAAGGCTGCATTACATAAAGTGATGTTATTTTCTCAACTTACCAGACAGTTCAAGCTGTCTTATGATTTGCCTTTACCCACTTGGTCATTACGTCTGCATCACTGATTAGGGTTGGACAATGTCTAAAAGGGGGTCTAAAAGTGTCTTCATCTCGGCACTGTGTAAATTGTTTTTAAAGAAAATAATAAACACAACATGGGGACGTAGTGCAATGAACAGCAACAGCTTCTTTTACTGTCCGTTATATTATGATTTCAGACAAATTTTGTTTGAAAAAGCTCATGCATGATTTTGATTTGATTTGGAGAATGGTGCTTTAATTGAATACCTTTTTGATCATGTTTTTTGTATTTTCTGACTTTCTTTTTTAAATGTGAGAACAAGAAACTTCTTTGGAATGATTTTTTTTTTGTATGGGCTATGGATTATTGGTTTACAAGCAAATATGCAGTGTTCGGTTGTCTTGTGTTTATGGGGCTGTGCTTGTGTGTTTGTATTGTGCGATATCTTATGTTTATTTTGGAATGATGTTTATGTTTATGCTTGGATGACGCTGATGTATTGTGCTGTTCCATGGCGATGGATTAACATGCCAGAATGTTTTCTTTGTGGTTAATGTGTCTGAACTGTCCCATGAGAGGTGGGTCATGAAAATGACCAGACAGGAAAATAAAATATTCATTTTCATTCATACATTATCTGTAATCGCTCATCTGTCGTAATGTTGATGCAAAGAGTTTGATAATAATCTTTAAACTGGAGACCAACTTGCGATGGGATCACAACTATTATTGCATTAATACTCAGAACTCATGGGTCAGACCACACCCATCTTCAAACTTTATTTTGATCTCAACTACACACTTCACACACACAGTTTCTCGACTGCATCTTACATAGTTGTGTCACATCATGTTGACAAAATCTGT
>JAJHUR010139101.1:0-13030 GCA_027495735.1 Lutjanus campechanus
GGACACCAAGATAACTTTTCTGTTAAACGTCCAGTATGTAAGCTTTATTGGTAGAATTGTAGAAATAAAATATAATATTCTTAAGTATGTTTTAATCGGTGCATAATCACCTGAAAATAAGAATCCTTGTATTTTTGTTAACTTTATAACTTTTAACTGTTTATATCTGTAGAGGGTGCAGGCCGCTACGTTGCACTGCCATGTTTCTGTAGCCCAGAACAGACAAACCAACACTGGCTTTCTTCCGCATTTTACGAGAGTTTCAATGCCAGCATAGTTTCTCCTACACACTTGGAAGGGGAGAGTGAGATGAGGTGTTTTCATTCTGCAAGTTCACTACTAGATGCCATTTAATCCTACACACTGGTTCTTTAATGGTAAATGGAGAACTGTTGTCAGGTAAATGCAAGAAAGAACCTAATGTCATGTTTTTTAGGAGGTAGCAATTATGTGAAATGTTTTTCACTCATATTCAAACACAATTTGTGGCCGTAAGTGTCGCTGTAAAGATGGAGCCAACCTAAGAAATGGATAATGTACAAAAGTACAAGAGAATTATTTTTTTCACCATTTCATTTCCAAGTTAGACAGGGCTCAGGAGAGCACCATAAAACAGTAGCTTTCAACCTGGGGGTTTGTTAATCCGACAAGGGTCTCACAAGTGAGATCTTAGGGGCTACACAAGGTAATCCAAGTAACCCAACATGTTGGGATGATTGTACAAACCAACACTTGTTTATTTTTTTTGGCCCAGCATGTTGGGGTGCTACAGTCAACCCAACATGCTGGGTAGTTATAATTCTTTGCTGGGTTAAGATGACTTTAGTTGTCGTTCTGTATTTTTCTCCTCATTATCACTCGTGTACATTGGTTTGATGCCAGCCAGGTTCCACAGTGTCTCACTGGACTTTTTCCTGCTTTCTAGGCTTCATGTTCATTTCACAACTTCAGTCTGAGGGGTTGCAAGATGAAGGATAGGAGAGTTGATTATATTAGACACATTTAGATTCATTTTATTTTAACTTAATTTTATCTTTTCTCTGTTTATGTGAAATACTGTTTCATATGTGTTCAGAAAAGTTCAAATAGCTCAATTCTGAAGTATGTTTAAAAAAATATTCAGTGTAACAGTTCACAGCTCATGGAAAAAATATAACCTGTCATGAGGGAGTTTTAAGTAGACAGCTGTGCTTTAAGGAGTCGCAAGCCTAAACAGGTTGGAGGCCACTGCTGTAAAATATTTAACATAAAATCTAGTTTGGAGAGGACACAAACACACTCTACCCTGGAATCACATTTACCAAAACAGTGTATATTTCAGTCTTAAGGAAAACAGAAGATTTCATTTCTACTTTACTGTAAACAGCTGAGAGTTTAAACTACCACAAGAACTAAAATAACCTATGGGAATTATACATGTATAGTAATTTGCATGCTTTGTTTATGACATAGTATAATCACTGTATATTTTGTATTACATAATTAATTGTAAATACTTTAATACAAATGTTATCTGCAGGCATTGTTCATATACAATGTAACCGTACATTTTACAACATACAATTCAACAATATGTTTATGGGGGAAAAAGACAAACAGAAATATTTGTAATAATTGTTAGTTGTGAGTACAACTGTGGCAGCTGTTACAGCTGGTCATTAAAACCAACAGAGCATGTGTTGTGTAAAAACATGTGGATACAGCCTCGCTGTCTCAGTTATCATAAAAGAACATATTAATGGATTTTGATTTATTTGTCATGTTGTAGATTGTAGATGTCTGACACCCCTCTGACTCCTCCGATCTTGTCGCCCATGGTAACAGGTGTGGGTCGGCTTGCCCCTCCTCCAGCTCCTCCGGCACGTTCTCCCACCACCGAGCTGTCCAGCCGCATTCCTCCCCCTCCACCACCACCTCCCCTGCCTCCATCAAGCCTCAGGAATGGACACCTGCACAGCCTGGGTGAGACTACGTATATCTGACAATTACTGTATATGTCTGACAACATGGCAGCTTTTAATTACATCATTGTTGTACCTCTACTTCTAGCAGATGATTTTGAATCCAAGTTCCAGTTCCACCCAGTAGAAGACTTACCCCCTCCCGAAGAATTCAAGCCTTTCCCTCGGATCTACCCCAGCAAAGAAAACAGAGGTAGCAACAACCATTAGCACTTGTTCTCTCCCAAATTTACCCATGACTTTGTATCATCTGTCAAGTTTTTTCCCCTTTTTCTTCTCTCTAACAGTAAACCCCAAACCACCTGGGATGAGGACACACCTCAGATGAGTCAAGGCCTCACCCTGTTCTCAGGCAGTTGTCCTCCTCCTCCTCTTCCTCCTCATGACAATAACTGCCATGGACTTCTTTGGATGAGGCTCTGTGTTGTTTGTGTTTAGTGTATTTGTGTGTGTGTGTGTGTGTGTGTGTGTGTGTGTGTATGTGAATGTCAAACAGGGTCCCGCCTCATACAGACTATGTGACCTCTGACCTTTTTCCAGTGTGGAATGTTTTGAATGTGCGTGAGGAGGAGGAGGGCTCTCCCTACTCATACACACATACACTCCAGAGACAGTGTCTTCCAGTAGTTAAATTTAACATGACTCTTGTCACAGTTTGTAAGCGTTTCAGCGACTACTTACAGAGTAGAATGTTGTTATTTCATTTGTGAGACTTTTGTCAAGATGTCATGATCTGTCCCTTTATACAGTAGCACTTTTAAAGTCTGCAATCATGCATTGTTGTCTGTTTTCTTTTGTTTTCAGAATTCAATGACCTATATGGTCACTGTTAGCAGCAAGTAAACCTCATCTTAAACTCAATGTGAAAAACACTGCAGGGCCGTTATTACAGAAACTTCCTTACTTGCAGATCCAGTATAGTGACCTTGGTAATTATGGTTAGAACCTGATTTTTGAAAAAAGCCTCGAGCCGTTCCTAAATCAATGTTCCTATCCTGACTGAAGATAGGAAAAGTGTATTACACAGTCATCCTAACTTTCCAAACTGTTAAGCTGTCCTAACTTTAACTTTTACACCTGTATAATAGCTAACTTACTAACTAGCTAAAAATTGTGTTCAGCTTAAGGTGGTGTTGGCTAACAGTAGCCATCGGTAGTGTTCGCTAACATTAGCTAATGGTAGTGTTCCCTTAGAGTAGCTAACGGTAATGTTAGCTAACAGTAGCTAATGATGGTGTTGGCTGACTTCTTTAACCTGTAATCTGTTGCTTATACACAATGGATACTGGATACGGTGGAGACCGTGTCTGTTAGCTTAGTCCACTATGTTTATTTTATTTTATTTTTTTTACACACTTATTTTGTTTCATTTCATTATTTCTTCTAGTTTTTTCATACCAATTTAAGTGTAACCAAAATACATTAGTAATGGATAAGAGGAGCTTATTTTCAGAAATATTGTGCTTGAACATTGAAGTGGCCATCCTATAAGCTGGTAATACCAGCTGTGGCCTCAAGCTAGTTTGACATTGAGATCCCTGCTCTAACTCATATTTGTCATCAAGTTAAGTGCCTGTCATTGTTTTTGCTCTATTTTTTCAACGTTTAAATATATGTTGCAGTACATTAATGAGGAAAGGAACACTGATTACAAAGTTCTTTTGCTCTGTGAGATGAGAACAGTACGTAACAGACAAGTTGATAAAAGAGGATGAATTAAGACAGGATTCTTAAAGATAGTTAAAGGTGGTTAATTTTCCTCTGTAATACCAAACCAGGAAAAATCCTATCTTACACTCTTCCTATCTCAACTCAAGATTTATTATAGGAAGTCATTGTAATGCGGCCCCAGGTGAATACCTTGTAACTATTCACCTGAACTGCAGGATGTACTAATCTTGGGGGTTCATAAATCCCTGTACATACAGTATAGTGGTGCTCTCCTGTGTTTATATAATTATTTTTTATAAGTAACAAATCAATCCATAATAAAAGTGTAGAAGACAATATTCTGACATGTTTGTACTATGTGAATGATCTGTTTTGAGTTACACTGTTTTGAATAGATAATGAATGAGATATACTGTTCCCTCTCTCCCAGTGTACTAACCAATACTAACAGCTGTGAAGACAGTGCCACCTGCTGGTTCAATGTGCTAAGTATTTCAAGGCATGACCACCAAATAAACCACAGTGTTTTGTTTAAAACATTGTCACTTTATTGATCACATCAACATTAAAATCTGATTTTGAGTTTCAACCCCAAAGCTATAGAAACGGGACTGTCTAGATTCTATTTGGCTCTGTGGGAACATTTTCTAAAACATCTGAAACATCCTTCAGCTCACTGTTAAAAATAACAGGTACAGTTAATCAGTTCTTGTCCTGTCAGACGATTGAGAGAATTAGTCATTATTATACAAATTGCTAAAATGAAATGATTTCAAACTTTATATTCGTCCATGTGCACTGAATATATCATGATACAACTTGACTTAATAAAGTGGAGGAGGGATGAGCAATACATCCTTTCAACACTGATATTACAGTGAATGCAGGTGCGATATAACTTTCTCGCAGGAATTCTGACTTTTCAAACCCAGGTGTCTCTAATAGTATTAATGATGGATGGATTCCATTTACCTGTATTGTACATACTCAATTACTCAGCAAATTTAGGACTTTTTATACACCTGCTTGTCCTTTTGAAGTTCATATTCGAATAAAACACACAAAAATGCAACGACCTGATAAGCAGAACATCACCGTAATATCAAAAAGTAAAAATCCTGTTGGCTCAAATCACCACACAAATGTTCACACAGCAGGAGTTTACATGTTTACATCACACAAACAGCGCTTCTAAAAAACTGAAATTCTTCCAGGTAACCCAAGAAAGTGTACATAATAAACTCCAAAGCACCAAAGTATTTCCACCATGAATTTCTAAAAAGACTGGACGACTACACGAGTCAGTCGTGGCACAGAAACAGACTAAAGTTCATCGTGTTTGTAAGTAAACTCTCTGGAGGATATGAAGCCATCTTTGTTTTCATCCTCTTTGGCAAAAATGTCTGCCACCATGTTCTCATGTAGAGTGTCATTAGGAGGGTAGCCGTGACGCTCAAACTCTTTCCTCAGGTATTCTTTCACCTGGTAGAAATGGTGAGAGTAAGACATAATGAGTGAGACTGAAAGAGAACATTGGCATTGTGTTGGGAAGGACAAATGATTGACACATTTGCAGTTTCATCCTTTCAATTAATGATTATCCTGTACTGAGATGATCTTATCTGACAACCAATTTCACACACAATGTGCACAATAAAAACACAATACACCAAAAAACCCAGAAAAATGTCTGTGTATACATACATACAATCTTAGATTTTAATTTTAGGTTACAGTTCAAATTACAGTGTAAAACCCTAAATGTTCTTGTACATCATGTTTTGTCATTTCTGGGTACCTGATACATCTTCCAATTTGATTGTTGTAAACTAATTTTGATGAATCCGACGCAGCTTGATGGTCTGTTTCAACTCAAACTACTGTCCTCCTAATGAAACATCATCTTTATTGAGCTTTATTCTATTTGTCCACTTGGTGGAGGCCTTTATATGCAGGTCACACAAATACCTGCATTTATTATTCATTTATATTTTTTTTTACTTTACCTCGTTCTTGGAGAGCTTCCAGTCATCATTGAGGTCCATCTCCTGGAAGGACTCATGCGACCTCGGTCCATTTCTGATCTCAAGCACCTCAATGATGAAGGTCAGCGTGCTCTCAGGTGGGATCTTACCTGAGCGTAGACAACACCACAGGACAAGAGGTCAGCTAACACTCAGACTGGCTATCACCTGAAGTTTATGTAAGCATGCTTCAATATGAAAACAACAGTTGGTTTGGTTAGTGCTGCAGAAACGTAAGTAAATGCAGCAAAACACTATAATGTGTGATAAAATTAATTGCAAGTGTTAATAAGAAGAAAACTTAGGTTGCATTATTAGTTATGGCAATTAGTCATAAGTCATGTAAAATGTTAATTCAGGTCAGGGTGGTGTGTGCTTACCAGGACAAAGCAAAGTATTGTTGTCATGTTCCATGGTGAGAAAAAGTGGATTAATTTTACTGAATGAAAGCTTCATTCAGTGTGGGAGTCCTACAAAGCCATTCAAAACAAGACACATGCTGAGTATATGTATTAATAGTACACATTCATAGAGCACATCTAAGAAGGTGGTGTCATGTATCTGTATGTCAGATACATGATACATACGGTATATGTCATGCACACTGACACATACAGTACAGCACCTTTCCCTTCCTTCCCATAAGCCAGAGCTGGAGGTATGGTCAGTTTCCTCTTCTCTCCAGCGCACATATCTTGCAGGCCTTGATCCCAGCCTTTGATCACCTCTCTGATGCCCAGTGTAAACCACACTGCATTCTTGTCACCTTCAGTTCGACTGGTGGACACACACAGACACAGAGTAGAGAGTTGGAAAACATTCCAAAAGGAAAAACATATTTCAAGTCCCAGTCAGTTTTGAGCACAGAGATTTTGGGATATATTTCACAGATCTGCTGACTGTATTTTATTTGCCGTAAAGACTAACTTAACGACAGGCTTGAACAGCTGTGTTTTTGCTGCCCTCTCTGGTTTAAAGTTTAAAACCAGTTTCACCTCTGATGATTGGCAGATGCACCTGTAACCACACCCAACAGTGACGTCAGGGGAACGTTCAATCTGAAAACGGTGCACACCGTTTTCCTACGGTCCAGGCAGGCATATTATTGAAGTGAAACATTAATTTGTGAGGCAAAACTATTTAAATGAACAGAATAATCAAACAATTTGGATCTTGCCCAGACAGCTGCTCTTGTCCACCTGTCTTTATTCAACAAGTAGCTCAGTGAGACAGTGAAAACTGTGAGAAATAGAGAAATGGTACACAAAACATACATTAAATTTTTAATTTGTTAAATTCTTAATGGCAATTAATCGATTACTGATTAAACATCCCCAGTTTTCTGGTATGAACAGCATGTTTCCTCGAAACCTTGTGAAACGGTGTGCAACAGGCTTTGAGGTACGTCTGTTACTGTTAAGCCTGTGTGTGTGTGTGTGTGTGTGTGTGTGTGTGTGTGTGTGTGTGTGTTACAAGTGTTATCCAGTCAGCAGCAATGTGTATATAAACCGAAGCTTATTAAAGAACAGTGAAAAAGTCCACCTGGACAGCCCTGCAGCAAGCTGAGAAATTAAACCACTGCAGTGGTCTGAGAAGATTGAGTGTTAAGTTACTGTGAAAACAACTACAGAGTATAACAAAGTATACCCCAATGAACAAAAAGGTGTTCATAGCTATGTGTGTAGATTATCCCCAGTATGAGGATGCTGCTTCTGAATTTTGCAAATGTCATATTTTATTTCTTCCATTTTCCATGTTAAATTTCACCTTTTCTGTCTCAGTTCTCTCCATTCAGCTCCATTGTAACAGGAAGTGTCCATGGCAGCAGAGATGAACTGATTAAGATTTAGAGATGCATATAACATAACGGATGTATTGTAATTCGGGGGAACTGACCCTTTAAAATGCTTCGTCACGTGACCCTAAGAAACATAGGCGTCACCATGGAGATTTAACACGCGCGCACTTACATGAAAAGGGTCGGGCATCATGTAGTGTTCAACTGTGAAACGTGAGAAAACAGTTGATTAAACTGAGAGTGAAAACAGAAAATGTCTTCCACTTGTTAAACGTAGTGAAACGTTATCCTCCATTTTTTAAGAGGAACCAGCAGGAGAAATGTTCTTCTCAGCCTCAGAGCAACACTTTCTCACTTGTAACTCACATTAGGAGACAGCTACGCCAAAATGAAACCCACCTGGTGTAAAACATGGTCCCGTTCTCAAAGTATCCCTCCTGATGCACCAGCAGGATGTCTCCGTACTTCGATTTTCGGTGACAGAGAAAAGGTCTGTGCAGAACTTCTATCTTCACCTCAGCTTCAGGCAGCTTCCCCCCGCTGACAGACAGCAGCAGAGAGGAGCAGAGCCAGCTCAGCACCGACAGCAGCATGCTCACACACTCAACCTTGCTACAAAAACAGCAGGTTACACTCAAATGTTTCAACAAATGTTTAAGAGAGTGCAGCTGGTCCTCTACGTGGCAGTTTCATCATACATGTGGTTGCAGGAAGTTGTCCTCTGATTGGTTGCTTTTGCTCATGAACTCCGCCTACAGACACAGCCTCTCACAGATCCCCTGTGGCATATGGATATGGATATACGTATTTTGTATACAAATAAGTACAAATTAGCCCTCACTTGATCAACTCAATAAAGCTTTGCAGCTGTTTGCCTTACTTTTTAAAGTTTTCTCAACTTTTCTTTTTTATGGTGTATGACAGGAATCTTTATTCACAGTTCTGATTGATTTGCTTACCATTTTGATCATATTTGATATTCACAAATCCAAAAAGCTAAACTTTTCAGAAATGACTGTCTATTTTAAACAATACCTTTTTTTCTATAACGTTTGAAAACTCTACAAGATATTTAAATCTTCACTTTTTGATCAATTGTTTTACAATTTATCTTTCTGGGATTATGGATGATATACACAGAGTGTAAAACTGTGAATAAAGTTATTGTTTAAAAAACTACATAGGGTGTGGGCCTAATCTTTATTAGTTTACAGTACTTCATGAAATTTACAATCATGCAGGCAGATTATCCACTAATCACATTTGACTGAATTAATTTTGATGAACAGAGTAGTTTCTTCATGCTGCAGGTATTTTTCTTCTTCTGTGGTTGCTGTATTACATTCATTTTCCTCATGTCGGGTATTTGAACATTCACTTCTAGAGGGCCACACTCTGGCTGGGACATTTACAGCACTGATTAAAGCAGTTCACTGTGCACTGGTACACATTTAACATGCAATATCACAGCATTGCACTTCATAAATACATGTTTTGTAATACATTGCACGGGAATAAACACATTTAAACACCCCTGATTTGCATACTACAGTACAAATATTTTCAATATATCATTGCCTCTTTTGGAAAAGGCTTCTTTTTTTTCTCTTTCATTACAAAAGAAGTTGAGAACATAGCTTATTTCTGCATCAACAGTCAGCAAGTCATACACAATCTAACTATTTCATATGATACAATCATTAAAATGTTCCCCGCCATCACCAGTGTCCATAACAGTGCTGCAGCCGATGGAGTGACAGTAACAGGAAGCTGCTCCCTGAGGCCAAAGAAAGAATTAAACCTGCACGGGAGACAGTCGGTTCAAAGCTGACTCCCATGACTCTTCATGGCTCAGAGCAGGCACAAGAGCTTCCCTTTAGTACTCTCTCTCTCAGTCCACCAGTTCTTTTTAAAGGAGTGAGACTTCAGTAGAAAACTGAAGTGTAATCCCCATGATCAGAAAGAGGAACTGCAAAGTTGCAATCTGGTCTTTTTTTTTTTCCACTTTGCAGTTCAGGTGAAATACTTGCAACCAGTGGAATCAATGAGGCAAGATTCTGTGCATCTGAGCTGCCCAAAGGACCTGCAGAAGACATGGAAAATTATTTTTAAGTGTATGGTTATATTCACACTCAGTGATAAGTTGACATTATGCAGGCAGTCATGTGCAGGAACCTTTTCATGGCTGGGAGCAGTGAGTTCCAGATATTTTTTTCTTTTGTATAGATTAAACAAATGAGATATAACATAAATAAGTGAGCTTTAGACGTGGCAGTAGCTGTTTTTTAATCTTGGGCAGAGCCAGGCTAGCTGTTTCTCCCTCCTTTAAGTCTCACTGCTAAGTAGGACTGTACAATTAATCAAAATATTATTGAAATATGTCCAAGTACATTATCCAAATTGCAGAAGTTGAATTTTTTGACAAAGGTATATGTGTGACAAAACACTATAATAATCAGCACGGTGGCACTTTTGCCTCACAGCAAGAATGCCGTGGGTTTTAAAATGAAACTGTTTTTCGTATCGCAATTTCATTTCGCAAATGACTTTTTTTTAAATATATCTTGCAGCCCTAATGCTAAGCTAAGTTAACTACCTCCCAGCTTCATACTAAGCATACAGACATGAAAGTGGTAGCAATCTCCTAAGCTCTTAGCAAGAAAGCAAATACGTATATTGACCCAAAATGATGAAATATACACTTAAAGCTGAGTTTAGTAGTCTATTTTTGGCATAACTGGGCTAAAGTTCCATAAAAAAAAACGTTTATTATGTTATAATTCAAGTGGACTGAGGGAAAACTAGACTTCTGCTCCTTCTCTTGGCTCTATTTTCAACAAACAAACTGAGAAACTGGGAATTAGACTGAACAATCAACTTTCTCCAGAATTTCATACAGCACTTTAAGTGTAGTATAAAGTAAGAATAAGTAAAAAGCATGCAGAAGTGTGTAATTTAAGCATCTGTTAAACATTGTACAGCAACTGGTGCCAAGATAATACACCATCATCTCTGGACGGTTACAATGACATCATAGTAAAAGTACAGTAGTTCACTCAAGTGACCTTTAAATCATCAGATGGGTGCAGTATAAATGCACTGCTGATTAAAAAGGAACGGCATTGTGCAAACTTGGCATCAAAGATCTCTGTGTAATGCTGGCCTTTAGAAGCAAGGTGTACCCGTATAAGTGATGTATGTTTGTGTATGTACTCTGACACTTTCAGTCAACATACCCAGGAAGATAAGATTTGCAGGTTTGATATCCAAAGTCTTTTCCATCACACTCCTCCATGCCCTCATGTCGGTAGCCGTCTCCACAGTAGGCCCACTTACAGTCTGAAGTGATGAAGAACAGAGGATGAGGAGTACACGGTGGCAGAGTTAGGGGAGAGAGAGGGAGGGAAGGGAGAGAGATGATGTTACTAATTGCTTTGGCACTCCTGTGTGTTTCAGCAATGCCAATACAGCATTTTCCTGCTAATTGAATTGAACGGAGAAGGAGAGAGAAGTAAGAGGATGGCAGGAAAAGAGAGGGTGAGATTAATGAAAGATCAAGGAAAGGTTTCACAGTGCTCGCTGCTTTTATCCTCTGCCATGTGGCTTCAGACTCTGTGGTGCACTGTAGTTAAACTCTGCAGGGCATCTCATGAGCTGCTGAGTACAGGACAGCATGGTGCTGTTTGTGCAGCAAAAAGCTTAACCTACCTTGTGTTTGGAGAAGAATTGTATTTTTTAAAACTCAAAGTTTTTTATCTTTATTCTTGATACACTCTTCATTACATAAAGTGAATAACGTGTTTTTAAAAACAATTTACAGCTGTGTGCATTATTAGAATCACTGTCTGTAGATCATTGTCCCACTTTTCTTCTTTATCTCTACATTACTGGTGTGTGTTCAACTGAGCAAAAGGTGCATGTAACTCACTGAGACAAGCATCAGTGACAATCTGGTTTCCATCGTCACACTCCTCTCCATGCTGGGCCTGCACCTTTCCGTCCCCACACACACCAACTCTGTCTGGGACTTTCTCTGTGGACTGGAACGGCTGGAAGGGCTGAACAGGTTGTAAGAACATAAACAATAACTCGACATTTTCAAGCAATGAGAAATCTTACACAGTGAATTTGGCTTCAGTGGCTTGTAAGCAAGATGTCAAGGCTAGGCTTAATTAAGTGGAAAGAAGTTTATGTAACCTGGCAGTCGATGTCTAAAAACAATTTTCAATCAAATCTAGCCCAGTTTGACCACAATAACGTCCAGATTGGGGCTGCCCCCTAATAGTTTGCTAAGTTGTTTGTGAGTCTCAACGAAAGTTTTCATTTATCCATTAGTTCCAGAAAAAAAAAACAATTAAACTATAGAACAAGGTAAATAAACCAGGCTCGGCCACTGAAGGTTAAGAACTTTCAAATTATGCCCAGTTTTAATCTGAAGGCACAGCTGTGAGCTGTAAATGATCAATTATGCGCTCACTGGCTCCTGTTTAAATAATGACAGAATCCACCACTAGTTATTTGAAAATCTGTAGTGTTACAGCTCAGTTGCAATTACATAACACTCAAATAATTGCAGTGTTGTAAAAATTACTCAAAGGGCATATTTGAGCAAAAGTAAAGATATCATGCAAAAATATTACTTGAGTAAAAGTGAAAGTCACCCATATGAATGGATGACCCGGTTACTAATAATAATAATAATAATTCACAGACTTTGTTGTGAGCAGTTTCTATTAGAAAAAAATAGCTCCAGTAGATTCTACTGCAGAAAGAAATATCTTCAAAACTCTGCAGCTCACACCAAAATAGTATAGTTGGATAAATAGCACTACGGGCCAGAGGAAAAATGTTTTCACTTAGTTACATTCCTCCCCTGACTAGCTGTTACCTGTATGGGCTTCCATCCATCCTTATCTTTAAAGTAGAGAATCCTCTGATCCTTCCTGAATGCTATTGCGTTGTTTAGATGTAGACGTTCCATCTCCTCCTCATTGTTTACCACAAATATCTACACACACATGCAGGAGAAAGTGAAATCATTTCAGTATAAACACAGGTTTAATTTGGATGGTAATGTTGGAAGGAGATGATTTTATGTGTGTGTGTGTGGGGGGGTCTTACTGCAGGGACTTTATCTGTGCCACCACGTTGTGTGTAGCTTCCAAAAGGAGCGTTATTCGCTCCAAGAATGGAATCACAGTCACAGCGACCTGGTGGACCTGGAAGACCTTTCTCTCCCTTTTCCCCGACTAGATAGAGACCTGCAAAAAAAACAACCCAGAAAACGAGAGAAGAAGACATACTTAAACCAATATTTAAGGGATAATACAGAGTTAGCAGGTCATTATTGTGAAATAAACCCCGTCATGATGGTTCCTGCATCACCCTGACACACTCGCTGTACATGATCCTACTGCTGCTTACTAAAAAAAAATCAATAATTTGGCACAAAATTAATTTAACAGTCTGTTGTTCATAGCACCACAGGATGACCACACATCATCAATCAGAATAGAGTATTTAACAAAGTTGTGTAATGATGTACATTATAAACTATAATTTGTGGTTGGTTGTGT
>JAJHUR010139104.1:859-11859 GCA_027495735.1 Lutjanus campechanus
AGACTTTTTTGTGCTTCTTGGAATGATAAATATGTGTACCAAATTTCGTGAGCCTACAACAAATAAAGCCCAATGCGGAGGGTCTTTTTAAAGCGCTATTTCGCCATTTCACGTCGACCATGTGCACGCATCCCAAAATATCGAATTTCGGATCCGGCCGGACGACTTTGCAAATTTTGGTGAGTTTTTGAGCATGGGAAAGGGGCGAAATTGGGGCTTGAAAAGGGTAAAGAATAATAAATAATAAACAGTACGATTTCAAGAGGGTCCTCGTCAGACGATGTTGTCGCGCTCGGGCCCTAAAGATAAGTGTGGTATAGTGATCACAGTATTGTGTATGGTCATGTACTAATGCCATCTGTACCTCAGTGAACACGGTTGGGTGTGAAGTTGTAAGCCGCGCATGTGCACTGCTACTGTTATGATGAAGAGCATGGCTGAGTAAAGTGAGTAGTGAACGCTAGCAGTGTGTCTGCCTTGTCAATATGCAACAATTACTGGTGACGAGGATGAAAACTTTTTCACTGCAAGGAAAGAGAGACACTTGGTTCAGTTGAGTTCAAGCCCAAAAACGAGCAATGGTCGGCATGCATTGAATGGCTGGAGCAGTTTTTTGAAACTAACATAGCTGAAGAGAAGCATGTAGCCACCTTGCTAGGTGTAATGGGCACAGCTACGTACGGACTTTTAAGAAACTTAGTGCAGCCCAGTAAGCCCAAAGAAAAGACTTTTGATGAGATAGTCGCCATTCTCAAAGGACACTTTGAGCCGAAGCCTTTATTGGTGCCAGAAAGGTTCTGTTTTAATCGCTGCAACCAAAAGGCTAACCAGTCCATGGCACTGTATGTAGCTGAGCTGAAGCAATGTGCAGCCAATTGTGACTTCGGGGCGAGCCTAGACTCATCACTACGGGACCGGTTCGTCAGCGGAATAAGAAATGAAGCCTGCCAGAGGAGACTACTCTCTGAAAATGATCTCGCTTTCGCCAAAGCTTTCGAGATCGCTCTCAACATGGAGACAGCCAACAGAGATGCACGTCAGCATTCACAAGGTGAGGATACAAGGAACAAAAACCTGCTACAGATGCAAAGGAAAAAAACATCATGCAAACGAGTGTCATTTTAAAGAGACTAAATGTCACAATTGTGGGAAGATTGGACACATTAAGAAAGCATGTCGTTCAAAGACACAAACAGAGACTGTGAAAAGTACACAGAGTAGGAGACAACAACAGAAGCACACAAGGTATGTAGAAGCTGAAGAGGACATGGACTTGGAAGTGTTTACTATTTTGACTGTCACAAGTGAGGATGCAGAACTGTACAAAGAGACATTTTCTGTAGCTGATGTTGACCTAGAGATGGAAATAGACACAGGAGCTGCTAGGAGTATTATCTCACAGCAAGTGTATAAAGGTAAATTCTCACATCTGCCATTACAGAAAGCTACACTCAAGCTCAGAGCCTATAATGGAGGCCGCATTCCTGTTGTGGGGCAGATTACAGCCAAAGTGGTCTATGAGGGACAAGTTATGGATTTGCCACTTTTAGTTGTTAAAGGAAGGGGAACAACACAGAAATGTGTGGCAGAAACAGAAACAGATTAAGTACCTAAACGAAAGGAAGAGTAGGTCACTTAAAGATGTGTTAGATAAATATTCAGAGGCATTTAAAGAAGAGTTGGGGACCCTAAAAGACATTATAGTTCATAATAGTTTCATAAGTTCATCATAGTTAAAGCTGAGGTATCCCCCATATATTTTGTAAGCACAGACCACTTCCATTTACTATGAACGAGAGAGTAGAGCAAGAGCTCAGCGGCTAGAGGAAGCTAACATTATATTTCCAGTTAAACACAGTGAATGGGCAGGACCCATAGTACCAGTGGAAAAGAGAGACAAGTCACTCCGCCTGTGTGGAGACTACAAAGTGTCAGCTAATCAGGCAGTTGAAACAGACAAGTACTCCTTGCCATGTTTAGAAGAGCTGTTAGCTACCCTTAGTGGAGGTAAAGTCTTCTCCAAGATAGACTTAGCAGCAGCTTATCAGCAAGTGTTACTAGATGATGACTCAAAAAAGAACACCGCCATCAACACCCACAGAGGCCTGTTTGTATACAACAGACTTCCCTTTGGAATCAGCTCTGCGCCATCTATATTCCAGCGGATTATGAAAAATCTGATGAAAGACCTAGCTGTGGTTGTTTTTCTGGATGGCCTGCTCATCATGGGACGCTCTGAGGAAGAGCACTTCTAAAAAAAGCAGAATGACCTACAACAGCTCCAGGAAAGTGGACTACAAGTGAATGCTCCAAATGTGAGTTTGGCAAAACTCAAATTGAGTACCTGGACCATGTACTCGATGAGCATGGTATACACCCATCAAAAGGACAAGGTGAGAACAATACAGGAGGCTCCTGCTCCTATCAACATCAAAGACCTACAAGCTTTCTTGGGACTTGTGAATTATTATGGGAGATTTGTACCACAGCAAAGCACAGTCCTGGCACCACTGTACAGACTGCTCAGGGAAAAGGTTACATGGAAATGGACTGAGGTTGAGCAAAATGCTTTTTCTAAGTGTAAAGAACTGTTGACTAGTGATCAGGTACTAGCCCACTATAACTCCAGTCTACCGCTCACCTTAGCCAGCAATGCCTCTGCATATGGCATCGGAGCAGTGATTCAACACACTATGCCAAATGGGGACGAGCAACCAATTGCATACACCTCACACACACTGTCCCCAGCGGAGAAAAAATATTCTCAAATAGATAAAGAGGCCCTAGGACTGATATATGGTGTTAAGAAGTTCCATCAATACTTGTGGGGTAGACACTTTACCCTTGTCACTGACCATCGTCCCCTGCTGACACTGTTTGGCGAGCACAACAGCCTGCCTACACTCGCTGCTGCACATGTTCAGCGGTGGGCGATTATACTGTCAGCATATGACTACCACATTGTTTATCGCAAGTCAGAGGAGCACAGCAATGCTGATGGACATTCCCGCTGTTCCCTACTGCAGACTAGCAACACAGGAACAGCGGTGACAACAGCTGTAGTCCACTCACTGCTGGTGGAGCATCTGCAGGGGCTCAATGCCACACAAGTCGCCAGAATAACGCGCACTGACAGTTAGTTATCCCAAGTATATAAGTATGTCATGGAAATCTGGCCTGCCAGTGTAGAAGAAAATTTAAAGGTGTTTCACACAAAGAGAAATGAACTGTCCACAGAGCAAGGGTGTGTCCTATGGAGCACCAGAGTCATTCTACCTTTAAAGCTGAGAAGAGCTGTTTTAAAAGAGATTCACTCTGGTCTCTAAGGCATAGTACAAACAAAAGCCTTTGCCCGCAAATACATATGGTGGCCAAACCTTGACTCGGATGTGGAGCAAATCTGCAGAGAATGTGAAACATGTCAACTGGAACAGAAGATGCCTAAGCAGGTTCCACTTCATCCGTGGGAGTTTCCAGGAGAGTCCTGGAAGAGACTGCATATAGACTTTGCAGGACTCTTCTTGAACAGTATTTTCCATGATTGTAGTTGATTCATACACAAAGTGGTTGGAAGTGTTTCGCATGTCACAAATCACATCTCAAGCAACCATTACAAGGCTCAAGAGACTGTTTTCCTCTTATGGTCTGCCTGAACCAATTGTGACTGATAATGCCACCACATTCACATCTGAGGAGTTTCAGACTTTTGTCAAGCAGACAAAACAAGACAAGACACCCAGCAACAAATGGTCTGGCAGAGAGATATGTTCAGACGTTCAAAGCAGGTATGAAAAAACTTGCTAAAACCAATCTGGACATTGAGGACAAGTTTTCACTGTTTTTGTCGCAGTATCGGACAGTGCCGAACAATACAACAGGACAGTCTGCGGACCTGTTTCTTCACAGGAATGTTCGGACAAGGCTGGATTTCCTCAAGCCCTGCACCAAGGCGATGGTAGGTAGGAAGCAGTACCTACAAAAAGACCTCCATGACTGCAGTGCTGCAGACCATTCTTTCAATGCAGATGATGTTGTGTATCTGCATAGCACTGTGGGGGGAGGCCACAAGTTGATTCCCAGACTGGTTGTGAGACAAACTGGCCCTGTGTTGTATGAAGTCAGAGAGCAAGACTCTGACACAGTGCACAGATGCCATGGAGACCAGTTGCAAGCACGAGTCATTGCTGAACCTGTTACTGGAGGTACTGACTCTCAGACAGGACAGTTTGATGTTAAAGACTGCAGCAGTTCTAAGGAAGGTGTTGATGCTACTAGGCAAATATCAGAGCCCCTAGAGCCTGAACCTGTGGCTCCAAGGCGCTCAACCCGAGTGACTAAAGCATTATATGCCTTAAGACTGTATACCACCATAGTGCATACTATTATTATGCATATACTTAAGCAGTATGAGCACCTTACTTTTATATAGGGAAATGTTGAAGGTTAAAATGTTGTTGAGTTAAACTGAGGCCATGTATTGTTTTGATAAGTGTTATCAGGCAGTCACAATTAAGTTAAGAACAATAGTGTTGTTAAGATTTCAGTTGTTTATTGGAGTATTTTTAGGTGACGTATTCTGAGCTAAAAGGGGGGATGATGTGGTATAGTGATCACAGTATTGTGTATGGTGATGTACTAATGCCATCTGTACCTCTGAACACGGTTGTGTGTGAAGTCGTAAGCCGCACATGTGCACTGCTACTGTTATGATGAACTGTGTCTGCACTGTGTCTGCCTTGTCAATACACAACAATAAGAAAGAGGAGAAACAACCTGTCTGTGGGCACTTTCCCTCTTGCTTTCAAACTGAAAGACAGATTAATATATCGTTCCATATTAAGACCAAGCATGTTGTGGACATTGAGAAGTTGTGCACAAACCTGAAAACACATCGTGCTGCAATCTGTCAAAGTAAATATCAGTTGCATAAATTTGTTTAATTAGACTACATGCATGTTAATTCCCTTTTAGAAATATAAAAGTAATGTTAGTGAAGCTCAAAGTTCTGTGTGGATTCAGGACGTGTTGCTGTTCTCTGTTAACATATTTTTAAATTAAACAGAACCCAGCTCACAGAAAAATCTTCTCCGTCTAAAAGATAATCTGTGATTTCTTATAATTCATTAACAGACACTAAATAATTCACCGAACATTTAATGAAGTTTTATAACAAGATTTGGGAACAAAGACCATGCCTCAGATTTGTTTCTGTACTATGAGTACTTAAAGTGATACTCCACTTTGTGGGATTAACCCACGTAGTATATACTCACCACCATGTCGATGTGATGGTAGATGAAAATCTTCAATTTCCAAAACAGTCCTGGAGTTTTAGGAGAAACAGGATAGCAGCCTCATCCAGTACAATGGCAGTGAATGGAGACCATTGATAAAACGTTAAAAATAGCACACTAAACAAACACAAAAATTCTCCATCCTGCTCGTGTGGTGTAATCCAAGTGTCCGCTAGCCGCGACATCGAAAATTAGCCACAAAAGATACAATTTACCCCATGTTTTTAGCCGAAATATCAGCCTTAGTCTCTCAACCCTGAGGCGCATTCACGTGAGCGAGTATGCACGCCTGAGCCGGTTACACAAGAACAAGATTTATGTCGGTGGATGGTTGGCTCAGTTGGTAATGTACACGATTCATGAACATTACTTTTATGTGGCCGCTGGTTTGACTCCCGTGTCCGGCAAAAATGCCCCCAAAATAACTTCAAAATCAAAGCATATTTAAAGTTATTTTTGGGGGCATTTTTGCTTTAGTTGACAGGACAGCCAAAGAGTAGACAAGAAACAGATCAGAGAGAGGGGATGACACACAACAAAAAGACCAAAGTTATCGTACCCAAACAACATCGAAACAAACTAATCAGTGATATAGTTACACTAGATGGCTTTACTTTAGCCTCCAGCACCACAGTAAGAAATCTGTCGGTTATTTTTGATCAGGATTTATCCTTTAACTCCCATATAAAACAAATCTCAAAGACTGCCTTTTTTCATCTCCGTAATATCAAGAAAATCAGACACATCCTGTCTCAAGCAGATGCAGAAAAACTAGTCCATGCATTTGTTACTTCTAGGCTAGATTACTGCAACGCGTTATTATCAGGCTGCAGCAATAAGTCTTCTTTGCTCTGGAAGAGGTTCTTTAGAGCATATCCTCAGCAGCTGCCCAAAGGCTCTGGCTGATGGTCGCTATCATTGGCGCCATGACCAGGTGCTTAAGGTAATTGCTGAGAGCCCAGCCTCAGCCATCAGCACCAGCAAACACCAACATGCTCCAAAGAAGGCAGTCCCCTTCACCAAAGCTGGAGAGAAACCCTGGGCGCACCCACAACTAACAACAGGCCTCCTCCACACAGCCTCTGACCGGCAGCTGCAGGTTGACCTGGGAAAGCAACTGAGGTTCCCCCAGCACGTTGCAACAACAAGTCTCCCCCCAGACATGATCATTACCTCCAAGGCTTCAAAACACCTGATCATGCTGGAACTTGTGGTGCCCTGGGAAGAGTGTATTGGGGAAGCCAATGAGAGGAAACATGCTAAGTACCAGGAACTTGTGTAGGAGTGCAGGAACAGAGGCTGGAGAACCTTCTACGAGCCTATAGAAATCAGCTGTAGAGGCTTTGCAGGATACTCACTTTGCAAAGTCCTTAGTCGTTTAGGCATTAAGGGGGGCCAAGAAGAGGGCCATTCAATCTGCAACCGAAGCTACAGAGAAGGCCACAAGGTGGCTTTGGATTAAGAGGGCTGATTTGTGGACTGCTATTGGGACGCATGGGGGGGGGGTAAAAGCAGTATATGGGAAGGAAAAATAGGCCCTCAAGACACATCTTGAAGTAGAAGAAGATTGCGAAAAGGACATGGAAGGTAGTGAGGTCTAGTAAGTGGTCAGGATTTGTTGACTGACCCTGCATTTCATTTTGTGTACAAATTAGTGTTATTTGAATTCCTTTATGGGTACTCATTGCCCATTGTGTACTAACTTTATGTGAAGCACTTTGTTACTTTGTTTTGATAAGCGATTTACTAATAAATATATTAGTATAGTAATGAAACTAAAGAAAAATCCATTTTTTTCAGTTGATCGTCTCATTAATCAGTCAATCATGTGACTATCACTTAAAGACTTTCATTAGCTGAGAACATCCTGACACGTTAATATCTGCAGTTATCTGTGTACTTACAGAGCTTTATTGGAGGCTTTGACCACTGGCAGCAGCCTCAGCAGAACATCCTCTGAAGCAGAGTATTTCTTCAGGTCAAACTCGTCCAGATCTTTTTCTGATGATCCCAAGATGAAGCCCAGAGCTGACCACTGAGCAGGAGACAGTTTATCTGTGGAGAGACTTCCTGAATTCAGGGACTGTTGGATCTCCTCCACTAGAGAACCATCATTCAGTTCATTCAGACAGTGGAACAGATTGATGCTTCTCTCTGGAGACAGATTCTCACTGATCTTCTCTTTGATGTACTTGATTGTTTTCTGATTGGTCTGTGGGCGTCTTTTCTTTTTCAGGAGGCCTTGAGGGAGTCTGGTCTGCAGAGAAAGACCCAGGAGGAAACGGAGGAACAAGTCCAGGTGTCCAGTTGGACTCTGTAAGGCCTCGTCAATAGCAAACCTGTGGACTTCTGTCACAGAAGTTTTGCTGAAAAACATTTTCACATGTTCACCAACGTTTTTTCCTGGTTCAGACATCACATTCTTGTTTCTGTTGATGAGTTTCCTCTCTACATACAAAGCTGCCAAAAACTCCTGAACACTCAGATGGACGAAGCTGAACATCTTCTTGTCTTCATCATTCTTCTTCCCACGTTCCTCTTTAAAGATCTCTGTGAACACTCCTGAACACACCGAGGCTCCACTGACATCAATGCCGCACTCTGTCAGATCTTTCTCATAGAAGATCAGGTTGCCCTTTTTCAGCTGGTGGAAAGCCAGTTTTGCTAATGACTTAATGTACTGAAGGCACTTTTCTGGGTCATACTTGTCTTTTGTCTGATGAACCTGAAACCACAGGAATTCAGTGTACATCTCAGTCAGGGTCTTGGGCAGCTCTCCTCCCTCTCTGGTCTTCAACACGTCCTCCAGAACTGTAGCAGTGATCCAGCAGAAGACTGGGATGTGACACATGATGTGGAGGCTTCGTGATGTCTTGATGTGGGAGATGATTCTGTTGGCCTTCTCCTCATCTGTGAATCTCTTCCTGAAGTACTCCTCCTTCTGTTCATCAGTGAACCCTCTGACCTCTGTCACTATGTCAACAAAGTCAGAATTGATCTGATTGGCTGCTGCAGGTCGTGTGGTTATCCAGAGGCGAGCAGAGGGGAGCAGTTTCCCCCTGATGAGTTCTGTCAGCAGCACATCCACTGAGGTGGACTCTGTAACACCAAATTTTACTGCCTGCTTTTGTTTAGAAGAACAGTCCATTTCAAGGCGGCTCTCATCCAGTCCATCCAAAACAAACAGAAGTTTGAATGTACTTTTGTCAAAGTTGGTGATTCCTGATGACTGCAGAGATGTAAAGATGTAATTAAGAGCTTCTTCTGGGATGCATCTGCTCTCTGTGATACATTCATGAATGAGTTCTGCCAAACACAACTCTTTTCCCTTCCGTAAATTCAGCTGGCGGAAGGTGAAGGGGAAAATGAGATGCGCATCTTGATTGGCTCTTCTTTCAGCCCAGTCCAACACAAACTTGCGCACAAGAAATGTTTTCCCAATTCCTGCGATTCCATTTGTCAGCACCGTTCTTATAGATCTTTCTTTTCCAGAGGGAGGTTTGAACATGTCACTGGGTTTAATTGTTGTCTCTGTATCTGCTGGCTTCACTGCTGCTTCAATCTGTCTGACCTCATGCTGTTTGTTGATGTGAACGTCACCTCCAGCTGTGACGTACAGCTCTGTGTAGATTTCATCCAGAGGTTGTTCATCCTTTCTTTCCAGCCAAGCCTCTTGTACACATTTAAACTTATCCTGGAGGTTTGATTGAAGAATGTTTTGGTAATATGAGATGTGTCGTCGCTCTGGTACTGGAACAATCTCATCTGTGTGACAAACAGAAACAAAACACAACTAAAATGATGTGTTACCAGAAATGTTGTCAGTCCTGTTAATTTCAGGAGGTAAGGACAAGGCTGGTAAAGCAGGCAGCCTAGATAACTACAGGCTCATTGCTTTAGCGAACATAATGTCAGAAATTCTGTTGGATGGATTAAATGAGTTTATGAACTCCACAGATAACCACTTTGGATTTAAAGCTGAACACAGTCCTGACCTGTGTATATATACATTAAAGGAAACTAGTGCAGTGCCTGTTAAAAACATACGTGTTCAGAATGGGTCGATAGCTTGGCTTCTGGTGTTGCTGCTTGCAGCTGTCTCAAAAACTGCTCACACTTCACACTTGACAGTGAAGGTGTAGGTTTGCATAAATATTATGATTAAAACTCAAATTAGCTGATGCCTTGGTTTGGTTTCAAGTTTCAAGTTCATTTAATTACTGTAGACCACACAACGTGGTATGGAGTACAAACTTAAAATGAAGCAATAACAGTGGTAAACGACAAGAATAGATCAATATGACAATCTAGGTCATTTAAATAAAGGCAGGACTTTGCTCAAAAAAGCACCTAATTTACTACTACCCTAGATTAATGTGTGTGCAGTAATAATATAAGTTTAAACATAGATGGACGATTAACAAAACATTTAGGCAACTACCTCCTTCTATACTCAACAATGGTTGAATTGTTACATTGAAACAAAATATGACATTCATCATCCAACAATTTGTCATTACATAAAGTACAAAACCTTTTATCTCTTTCCAATCCTTTATATCTTCCTGTTATCTTTGGAATTCTGCTATTGGAAATGCGGAAATTGCAAATAGCTTGGGAGTACCTTCTGTTTTTCACAGGATTTATACTTTTCAAACTTAAATTCCTCTTTAAATTCACAGTATAGATCACATGATGGCATACTCTGGAGTTCATGATGTCTCTTCTGAAGGAACTGATCTTTTATCCTCTGCTCAACTGTCAACTTCAGCCAAGTAATATTATCACATCTCTGGTCCAGCTAAACATATGAGAAGCCACATTCATCTAATATTCGCTGAACAAATGTGATCCATGGTGATGCATATATTCATGTCACATACAAATTAAATAAATAACTTTACAATGCCCAACTTAGTTTTGTTTCCTTTCCTCTTAACAAACTCCCCCAATAACCAATAACTCTCTTTATAATATTAACACATAGTTTACCTGGGTTACAGAAAGTTAAAATGTCCACCTGTAACAATATGATTTACAGAGAGCTAGTAAGATATCCACTAATGGGTCACTGGCATAGTTTTGTTGTCCATCTGTCAATATCCATGCTGTTACTATCATTGGTCATTTCACCCATCCATCATCACACCTGACCCAATAGAAAGCCACCCTTACATCTTTGACCCCGCCTCCCCCCCTCCTTTGGGAAATCAAGTTCCGTCTCGGCACACACCACGCCAAACCACCTGTTGGAGCAGGATGCCGACTTTTGAACTCCGCTGAATGAACTCGTTTGAACTCACTAACTTGAAATTGGATACCAGGAAACTGAACATTATTGCAACTAACCAAGGAAAGGAAATGGTGAGTTAAATTCCACCAGCTCAAGCAATGCTAACAAGCGCTAAGTAAAATACCATGTGTAGCACTGCGTCTCGCTACTTGACAGTCCATGTGGGTCCTATTGGAGATGTGCTGCTCGGCTAAAATGATGCCAACTTACTGCTGACGGACGATGAGCGAAATAATTGCAATGTACTTGAGGAACAAAGATGACATGGGAGTCATGACCACATGTTGAAATGTTTGTCAATTATTCATTATGCCTGTTTATCTGAACAGGCTAGGCTCTTTTTGCTGGAGAAATGAATTGGATGGCGAGCTACAAAGGAACGGATGAAGAGGAAAGCCCGTGACAACACAATT
>JAJHUR010139105.1:0-25925 GCA_027495735.1 Lutjanus campechanus
CATGTAATACAATGTACTATGCTGAGAGTCTCTACCAAGTTTTAGTGTCATTTACAGGCATGCTGCCTCGGTCCTTGACACACACATGGGGACAGGGGCTTCATGATGCATTCAGGTGCATCTTGTGAACTCAAATGTATGCTTAAATGGCAACAAATGGTGTCCAAAGTAGGAAAGTTTGTATTTTTTCTTAATTGCATTTGTTGAAACGCTTAGGCCTACATTTGTCATTACTTTTACTACAGTGTTTTTAATAAATAGAAGCTAAAATCATGACAATATCAACTGTCAGTCAGTGAGCACCTACAGCCAGTCAAGTTCCACACTACAGTGAGAGCTCAGACCACCAAAACAAAGTTGCCTCAGGTAGCCTGAGGTACAAAATCAAATTGGAGAAAACAAGAATTGTTAGCATGCTAACTAACATTTTTAACTACTTGTTCATTTATGGAGAACAGTGGTAGACAGTGTAATGTAACAAGCCGCAATCTCTCTCTTCTTGCATCTGATGATAAATAGTGTTAAAGTATTTTTATTTTTTTTTAAAGTAATTTTGGGGGCTTTTACCTTTTACTTTGATAGTGACAGCTGTAGATATGACAGGAAGTGGGGTGAGAGAGGGGATGAGGAGATGAGGACAAACAGCCTCAGTACATGGGGCGCATGCTCTACCAACTGAGCCATAGGGGCGCTCCTTAAAGTTTATTTTTTAATACTTATTTGGGTTCTCATAAAGGCCTGTTGGTCAATATTACACTTGGGGCAATGACACTGATCCTCTTCCAACTTTTGCCTTGAGTTTATACTAATGCTTTCTTATTAATTATTCTGCTTTTGGATAAGAGCTAACTCGTGCATGCATTACAGGATGTAAACATTTCTTATTCGTTCATACTTTGTGCCTTATTTTGCTCAATAGAGTAATTCTCTTAGCTCATGACCAGCATGAAAGTAATCTTAAAAGTCATCAAAAATAAGCTTTTACTGTTATGACACTATGATCTGTATCAGCAGATTCTGCTTCCAGCGATTGGTAATCAGCCCCAGTAATCCTGACCAGAGCACCCTTAATATTAAACTATATATATTGATACAATTTATCTGCAAAACATCTATCTTCGTGAGTTGTTTTGCCTCATTTTCAACCATAACTTTGTTGCCATAGTTGATTTGTCATAAGCTATATAATTAGATTTTACTCAATAAATAATAATAGACATTTGGACCATGTAGGTGATTTTCATCGCATCTCAATTTGCAACATCAGTCATTTTTATGGACTGTGCCACAGTGCCCTGACGGGAAACATTTCCTTTTAACATTTTCAGTAAAGTGCCCAGTAACCTCGGGCAAGACTGCCATTTTTCTCCAAAAAAATAAATCATCTATGTTTGCGCGAGCAGTTTCATCTGAATAGGGGGCAGGAACAGGCCACAGAGGGCCAAGAGTCTGCAGGTTTTCATTTCAGCCAAAGACTGCAGCAGGTTATTTCACAGATTGGCACTCCATCAACCGGAGAGGAAAAATGAATCACCTGGTGCACTCCTTGGATGGATTGAAAACCGGCAGACTCCCAGGCCCTCGTGGCAGATGGTTGTTTTCCTCCCCAAAAATAAGGTTGACTGTTGGACGAGAGGCCAGTTTGAGTGCAGGACTGATCAGGGGAATCAGCCTTTAGAGGAAGGACAGACAAAAAAAGAAACAGAAACAGAGTCAAACAGCTGATGCAATTCATTGCATTTTTCTGATCATTTTAAGAGAAAGATATTGATTTTTCGATTTGGATTATGAAACAGGAATGCCTGAATGCATGTATTTTATGTTAGAGTTTGACCAGGCCATATCTAAGACTAAAAGACTTCTTCTGGTCAGTTGCAAATTGCTAAACAAGTGCCTTTAGAATTGTCTTTACAGCTGTGAGCTTGGACATGAGTGGACCTGACTGCTTTTGAGATTTAACTTGAGTCTCAAATTTTGACCTCCGGAAATCCCAGAACAATAAAAAATAAATGAGACAGCAACAGGCAGGCCTTATGGTGCAGACACACAGAATTCAGCAGGACGCATCTGAAGCCAACTGAACCTCACCTTTTCTCTGCAGTCTAGTCTTCCACTTTTGTCAGTTCCGTCTTATGCCTTCCACATCACTTTCATCTTGTTTCATCGGTCGTGTGATACTGATGGCTACACCAAGGAATCGTCTTTTCTTTGTCTTATCGTTCCATCCAGTTTGGTTGAAATCAGTCTTCATGTTGGGAAGGTGGCGTGCAATGACGCAAAATAAAAATAATCAATAATTCCACTCAGATGTATTCAAACTAAAGTAAGGAGTATTTTGAAAATGTTGAGGTCAAGAATGGGCAAATATTTGTGCTAAATGTACGGCGTAAAAGTAAAAAGTTATCAGACGAATAAATACTGAAGTAAAGTACAGATAACTGAAAACTACTTAAGTAAAGTAATGAAGTATTCCCACCTCCTTGGACTGCTGTGAGGTTTGGGTGACATACTGCCAGTTGGGAAGCTCTTGGTTTTGGCTCAAGACGTTCCATTCACACCAGTAAACTAATGTTTTTTTCTTAGCTTTCAGACAATAACTTTTCCACCCAGTGGATATTATCAGTTTGAGACACTCGCTTCAGTCAGGGGAATGATTGTAAATATGGGTTTTGCAAAGTTTTTATTGCAGAAATTTTGCTGCGAAAATCAGTCAATCAATCGTGCAATTACAATGCCTGTTAGTCGAGGTTGAGTCGTGATTATGCAAATTCAGATATGGCGATTGGTCCATCAACTCTCCATGCTGTGTCTGTCATTCACCATGTGGCCTGATAGAATCTGTCGACATCTTTAAATGGATCCAGTGTGTCTGCACCTTTGCATAATCACACAGCGTGAATGTTTAAATCTATGCAATGACTCAAGTTGGTCTCAGCTTAAAGAAATTCAGTGAACATGACTTTGAAAACAAAATGTTCACATGCTGTGAATTTCTCTGACATACTTGACTTGAGCGTTCCTTAAAAGACTTAAAACATCTCTGCCTTTGTATTTCTGCCCTCCAGCAATAAAAAAAAATCATGAGAAATGAGAAGCAAACAATGAATTAACCTGTAAAACATAAATTGCCTGCCCTCCCTCCTCCTCCTCCTCCACTTCTGAAGGGATGACAGTGGACATTTCTGCCTCTAACACCAAATCCTACCTACAGTATTGTTTACTACTTTATTTTTTCATGCTGGATCTGTCCCAACTCATTACAACAAGCAGTGTTTGGAACAATTGTTCCAATTATCAACCTGCCCAGTCTATTCACAGGAGAGATGTAGCTTTACACCGACAGAAGCTCATTACACACCACACAACACCTATGTACTTAGAAACTGTGTTCTTGACAGCAATTATCATCGTCATTGATGTTCCCCTCTGAGCACAAGGTGTGAAGTGCTGTTGATAGATGTATGCTGGGAATCCAGGTGAAGTCTCTCCGACAAGACATTGTCAAAAGCACCGCTAATGATCCCGTTGCCACCATGTACTACACAATATGAGAACTGGGAGAAATAATAAACACTGATGATTTTATGAATCTTTTGCGTTGAAGTAAAGGCCATGAGGTCATTAAAATCCAAAGAGTTCATCATCTTGGGAACATTAATGTACATGGGGAACACATTCCCTGGGGATCTGCCACTAGGAGACATCTGAGCCGAGTGTGCAGTGTTGACATTCTGGCCTCATGGTTTGCATTTGCAGAAGGTTTGTGGGCTAGAAAACAGAAAGGATTTGCCCTCTGGAGAGCATGAATGAGCTAAGTAAATTTCATGGCAAACTGCCCATTTCATTTTGATGTTTCTTGTGTGATGATTTTGATTTGATGGCACTAGAGGGAAGGTAAGATGACAGAAAACATAGGATTCGACCTCCGGGGACCACAGTCAGTTAGAGAAAATCTGACCAGTAATTGTTGATGCATCATGCACTGACCAAAGTGACTTTAAGGGCATTCCCCAGAGGATGAATCCAAATTAGGGATGTGCGATGATATGTATGTCATCTGAAACAGACAGGAAAGTTGCTATCTGCAATTATAAGGATTGTATAACCACATAATAGACTCATATAGATTAATTAATGCAGTTAATGTATTCTTGACTTTAAGCAACAGTAAAGCATATGTGCTAATTTAGACTCATTTATTCCACAGTGTGAAAAAGACTGCACTATATATATTTATATTTCTCTCTGTCAGTTGGCTTTAATTGCTGTGCAGTTGTGTAATGCACTTTCTTTCACATGATCCCCGAGGACAAGGATTACAATTTCATCTTGTTTTGCAACCTGTGAAATAGGTCAAAGTTGCTCTTGTTGTGGCTATTGTCAGGATTGTCTCACAGAGAGCATCACCTGCACATGACTCCTACGACAGGTGTGGACCACTTGTAAATTGTGTTAGTATCCGAAAGAAAATTCAAAACGTGGGGAAATAAGTGAATGTGACAAGTTCTCCAAAAATCACCCATGCCCATCTCTGTTCGTATGAGTGGTTCATGCACGAGGCCCGCTGGCTTCGAGACGAGGAAACCGGAGGTGCAAAATGCCAACTCATTTCCGGCTTTTGAGACTCGTCCCTGCAGCATGTTACCATATTAACTGTGCACATGATACCATGTCAGCACCTAAGTGAGTCTGACAATTTAGAAAATGTCCGCCATATAGATAAATTTACCAGACACAAAGCCCTTTTAATCGTAGAGTTGAGGCGAGGAGCAGATATGCATTAAACCAACACGTAGAAGAAAAAAGTGTGAGCGAACAGACGCTATAGAGACGATGAGCCATATGGACCTGTGGCTGCAGTGCAGACTGCTGTGTTTCTTCCAGCTCTCCTCTGACTCATTAAGGAACAAAGTACTGAAAATAAACACACCAGCAACACTATAAATACCGTCCGCTTAACAGCTTCAGACCTGCTGACCCGATTCATCACAGCTCAGCCTTCAGCGCTTTCCTTCTACCTGACATGAGCCTTTTTTTGACCCTGTTGTCACTTTCAAGTGGAAATCAGGTTTTATATATCTCTCAAGGTCTCCTCTCCTCGTGTTCTCTCACATTTCTCCTGCATCATCTGACATCACGAAGCATCAGCCACCCAACACGTTCTCCATGCAGTCATCCAGCCGTCCTCCACCAACATGGCCACAAACACTGCAGCACAGTCTTTCACATGACAATAAATAATTTGTTCATTCTCAAAGCTGGCAAAGGAAAAGAGTTAATTTCAAGTTATGATATACTCATTCTTGAGAACTGGAACAAAATTGAATTTTTAGCGGATTTTGATTTTTTACTCTTCAATGGTGTTGAGAAAATATATTTTAAATGATCAAACTTTTGACTATGAAACCTTGTAACAGGCCAACATCCAAGTGATTAAACGTTCTTTACAGACACACAAAATCATTTGTAACACAAAGAACACACATTAGGTATACCATGAAATTTTTATATTCATTTTATAATATTATAATAGCATTTCAGTAGGTATTGTAAGTTTTAGATTTTGAAGGCTTTTAACACATTTTAATTGTTTGAAATGATCAGTTCTTGTCTGGGAGTGTGTTTTTCTGGCACAGGGCAAGTTTAGAAAAAACCCCAAATCATACCGAAACACTTTATAGATTACAAATATATTTATGTAACATACAATACATATAATAAGTACATATAACATTTTCTAGGGTGTACCTGACCCAATTTTGTCCGTCAAATCGGACTATCAACATTTTTGCGCCCCCACACAGACGACGGAACACAAACACAATATCACAGGAACACCTGGAGGTAATTTAATCAGATTTGGCCCAAACATCCATTTGGATTTAAGGATGAACTGATTAGAGTTTGGAGGTCAAAGGTTAAAGTCACCTCACAAAACATGTTTTTGGCCACAACTCAAGAATCTATATGCTAGTCATGACAAAATTGCACACAAATATCTAATGGGATAAAATGATGAAGTGATGACATTTTATATCAAAAAGGTCAAAGATCAACATCACTGTGACATCACAGTGTTCAGCAAAAACACTCAACTCGCTGTCAGTCCTCTGTACTCCTCCGTAACAGCAAAAAACCCTTTATTAAATTCCTTCAGTCTTCACTCCACACATTGTATGAGTCTGGACAAACATGGACGACATTCTATTCTAGTTTGACGTTCAAGGTAAAATGACATTCACGTAATGTAATAAATAAGTCAAATTGTCTCTCTAAACGATTGTGTGCTAACTACGCTAACAGTGGATTGGAAATGTGCAACATTATTTGCCAAAACAAGACACCAAACAAAAGCCAGATACTGTTTCGTATAAAGTTGCTGTGAGTTTCTAAGCAGAAGGCAGAAGATAAAGTCGTCTCATAGCCTTATTGGGGAAGGTCTCTTGCAGCTGCCTCTGTCCCAGAGATACTACGTGTCTGTTTTGCCTGCAGCTGTCCATGTATGCGTCCATTTGGCAGTATAATGCAGGCTGGGTCTGCAGCTGATTGTACCCGCTGCAGACATCGTCACGAGCGGACTGGACGACCTGATGTGGTGGAATGATTTTAGACCAGAGAGCAGTGTGAAAGCAAGGAGCGCACACTCTGCAGCTACCTACGGGGACAGACATGTCCCCAGAGATGTCCCCAGAGGTGCACTGCACGCTCGCTGCCAGAAAAAGACTGCTTCACTTGAAGAATCTCGGTCGACCGCGGGGTCTCAGACTGATGATTTGAATCTTCGACTTTCAGGGGGCAGCCCTAATATCTTCTCTGTAAGATTCTTAATTTGAATTAAAGTTATTTATACATTCATCATCCCTTTTCTCACTGCGCAGTGCTGAAGTTAAGAGAGAATCCAAAGGAGCAAAGAAGTGAGGAATAACCAGTCATAAAGCTAAAATAGCCTGAGCAGCTAATGATAGGGTAATTTTAGAGGTTAAACTGCTGTATGTAGAACTTTGCAAAGAATTATGGATCAATTACATTTGGACCACTTACACAACTATTTGGTGGTGTTTTGTTCATAATTGCAACAACAAAGCATTTTTGAATATGCCGAAAGTGCGCCACTGATCTAACAGATAATGCCTCTTTTCATCTAAAATGAGCAAGTCAATGAAGACGATTTAACATTTCCCAAAATGTAATGAGGGAAACTATTCACATTTGAATCCCTAAAAAACAGCTGCTATTGCCACAATTATAAGGAGTCAATTGATACAATTACAATCTTTGCTTTGTGATTTTGTGGTGTCACGCTGGGGGACGTTTTATGCAACCATTGCTGTTCTCTCTAATGATAGTCCTTGATAAGCAGACTGTCGGGTTTTTTGGGGAAGCGAGCATTTGCATCTTATTTCCAGGCACTTGCGCGATGGGTGTGAATAGAAAATCAGCTCTCGGCTCGGTCGTGCACAGAACAATAAAAAGGCAGTCAAAGCCTGACTTGACAGGCGAAGGACGAATATCAACACTGAAATCCTCAGAAACTACTTGTCAGGGATGCTCTGGACCTCAAACAAGCCTCCATACCAGGACCCATACACCTCACACGGGACGGACAGGGTGTGCGCGGTGCACCGGATGGTGGAGGGGAGTTGGTGTGTCTGTTTGATTGGTCAGAGTGACAGGTGTCTGACAGCCAGGTGCCACATCAATCCTCAGTTGGCCCAGACCTTCCAACAGCATTCACTCATTCATTCATTTCACTCTCACTCACTGGCTGAATGACATGATAGAGACAGAGACGGACACAGTGAGACAGACAGAGAGAGAGGGAGGGAGGAGGGGAGTTTCAGGCAGCCAGACAGGCCTGAGAGACTCCGAGATAATTACTGTCTCTACAGATTTCTGTCTGACTTCTCAGTGACGGAGAGAAAGAAAAGAGGAATGGATGGAAGGGCAAGCAAGCAGGTGGTATGCTTCATTACATCTTATTAAAAGAGCAACACGTTGTGAAGGTGGGGCTGCGTGAGAGCGGTGCGGTACAATGAAGAAAGGGGTTGTGTCATTGGTTCCAGAAGAGTTTATTCAACACTAGCACTTGAGAATTTAAATCAGGGTATTAATCGAACTATCTTTATCATTTGCCATTCTTCAAGCTGTCATCATTTCATCAATATGTGTCTAAATCTACATTTAACCTTTGTGCACTGTAGACTGCAGAACTAAAATGTCATGAATGGGAAGGATGAAGACACTGGAATAAACTCATTTTTGTAAACTGTGAAGTTCGAATGGGAAAACAATGAGTTAAATCACTTGAAACAAAGAAGGAGTTCCCGGGACAAACAATGGGGATCACTGAGCGGTCATTAGTTAAGCACATTCACAGCTCATGCATGTTCATTTGATGTTGATTAGTCGAGTGAAAGTGCTGCTAAAGGGCTCTTAAACATCGCCAAGAGCAGCAAAAATGTAGCTAACATTTGTAACACTGGTAAACAGAGAAGAAGCAGTCAAGTTACGCTAGCTGGGAGTGAATGTGATTAAACTGAATGTCATCTGTAGCAATGATGCCTCTTGTGTGTGTGTTAACTCAGCTTTAGTATACTTACATTCTAATTGTAATCATGCTAAATGCTAACATTTAGCATTAAAGGTTGTCAGCATGTTGACTTTTATTTAGAAGAACCACTTGCCTAAGAGCCTCAGTGCATTATATTCCATTATATTTTTTTGTTTACTTTTACATAAGTAAAGACATTTTCACTATTAATTGATGCAGAAAAGGCTTCAACTGGTGCATGAGAAATCACCAGGATTGTTTGATGCTTTAAGTTTCCTTAGGGACGACCCCCCAGCTTAATACATATGTTGTTTGGGTTTGTGTGTGTGTGTGTGTGCAGCTGTAAACAGAAGCTGTATGCAGAGAAGCTGCCCAACACCAGCATCATCATCCCCTTCCACAACGAGGGCTGGTCGTCGCTGCTGAGGACTGTTCACAGCATTCTCAACCGCTCTCCTCCGCAGCTCATAGCAGAGGTCATCCTGGTCGACGACTTCAGCGACAAAGGTACGGAGAACACACACACACACACTCATCACTGATCAGACATCACATCTGTGCTGCTGTTCACCCACACACACTCACACAGACACACGCACAGCTGCAGTCAGTTCCTGCGTGTTTGTAATAACTGAGACTTTTAGTTGACTGTGGCATTTTCTTCCTCCGTCTCTCCTTCTTTCATGCCCACACACACACACACACACACAGAAACAAACAAACACACACACACACACACACAAACCACTGACTCTTTTGTTTGCAGGTGTTAGTGACTGTTGCACCAATAATAAGCCTTTCAGAAACAAAAGTTTTACTCAGCTCCTGCAGAGGCCCAAATGTGATCTCAGGACATTCTTGCTTTTGTACATCATAAGCTGACAGAGGGAGAAGTACAGAAAAACACACACACAACACACACACACACACACACACACACACACGCACACACACACACACACACACACACACACACACACACACGGGTGAGTCAGTGTTTAAGGAGTCTATCTCACCAGTCCAATCCGTCATTTATTATCAAGCGCCAAGAGCAGCTTGCATTGCAGAGCTCACTTCATTGCTCTTGGGTTTTGTGTGCATGTGTGTGTGTGTGTCTGTGTGTGTGCATGTGCCTGTGAACTCTGGTTTTGCTGGTGTATTGGAGAAAACTTTGCTGTGCTAACATAATGAACATTCCATCCTGAATGCTTGTTTCACTATTCTGAAGCAGTGATGTTTGCTTCAAAACTGCAAAAACAGCAGAACTGGTGATGTTTTGTCAGTGAACATGTGGTCTGAACCACCATGTCGTGCTTCTTGCTTTCTTCCGACGCTTTGAACACTGCAACAGGGGGTTGTGGTAGTGTTGGAGTTCAAGTGAGTTGTCAGCAGTCACACAAGAACAGTTATTGCATTAAACTTAGATTTGTTGCCGATATAGTAGATGCAACACACGTTACAGTGTGTTCATAAGCACCTTCACTGTATCCTTGGTTTGTCCTGGTCTGTGGATAAGACGCTGCCATGTTTCTTCACTAAAGTTCTTTTGTCATAAACCTGAATTGATTTTTGTTTTGTTTCACTTCAGTAGGTAAGCCAGGAGAGGCACGGCATTGACATGACTGTCATGTTATGCAGAATAGTCCTATTTAGAACATGAGGTCGTGGTGCACTTCAGTCTCTTGTGATCAAATTGAATATTACAATAACAAACACTTAGAAATGTACTTGACCATTTCTTTTTCACCTGCCAAAACTTTGTTTTTCATCTGGAAATGAGTAACTTAGAGGAGCGATCCTAGCTAAAACTTTCCCCCACCTGTTTCACTGATGAACAAAAAATAAACTTGAAAAAATAATCCTGGCAAAGTCTTTCTTTCACCCGTTCTTAAGTCATAACCACAGAAGAGAAAACCGTTTATATCAGACTTAGAAAATGCATCACCAGGACCTTATTCCGGAAACTAGGGATGCACCAATCTAATATTCAGTTCAGCTATCGGTCTGATTCTGGCCAAAATCAATGGATCAGATATCTGTGTGGAGCTATTTTAAGCTCTAGAAAGAAAAAAGCAAAACATCAGAATGGAATTTATCCATTCATATACATTTTATTTTGAATGTTTGAATGATGCTGACTTGTCCAATGACTTGTTGTTCATTGGAATATAAATTTGTTTTTTTTCCAGTTTGAGCATAACATTTTTAGATGGCTAGATTATGCAAAGTGCATCCATACAAATGTCTTATCAACAGCTTAATTGATTAAAAGAGGAAAAAAGACGGTTTGGGATCAGTAGTGGTAAAGATTTATGAATTGCTTAATTGTCTGTCCTCTTCTGGTGTGTAATGAGCATCACATCCCCATACAGCTGCTAGAACTTGTTGACTTTTTTTTTTTAAATGCATAAAAATATTTCTGTTAATTTTTCTTTTATCACAAACCTAACGTGGATTGTTTTATAGGCAGAGCCTCGAGCTTCTGCACAGGCTACATGAAAATCATATTACCATTGTGTCTGGAGCTGAAGACCGCAGTAACCTCTGAACAGATGGTGATGATGAGGGCATCGTGTGACCCTGCCAGCGTTAGCGAGTTTAGCGAGAGAAAAATCCACTTTCTGGCGTGGATTGGTGCTCTCACACAAGGCGGCTTAATCAGTTTGAACTCCGGAGTTAATGTACAGCTTTGAACCCTTACATAATAAATCGGGGGACAAGTGCAGTATTATCGCCAGGGTCTGAGAGGAGGAGAGAACAAGATATTCATCATTAAGCCTGGTTCACAGCCACTGTGTGAAGCATAATTTCCTGCTCACTTTTCCATTTCCTTAGATATTAAATAATGCACTAAAAATATATGAAGTGATTTAGAGAGAGAGAGACAAAGAAAGGATATGAAGCAGTGCATGTGTCTGTCAAGTTCTCTGTGTTTTTCTGTGTGATTTATTTATTTTTTTTTAAGCTTCCGTGCCGGTGACAGCCGTGGCTGGGAGGCATCATGTTTTCGGGTTGTCCATCCGTCCGTTCCATTCTTGTGAACATGGTGGCTCAAGAAGGCCGTCAGGGAATTTCTTCAAACTCTGCAGAAATGTTCTCACATACTAAAGGATGGACTGAGTAGATTTTGGTGGTCAAAGGTCAAGGTCGCTATGACCTCAAGACCGTTCAATTCTTGTGACTGTGATATCTGTGATAAAAACATCTCCCAGGGAATTTATTGAAATTTGTTTTTTTTTTAAATGTCCGCTTGGATGCACTGATTAGGTCAAAGTTTAAGGTCACTGACTTCAAGTCCGTCTCGTTCTGGTGAATGTGATGCCTGAGAAACACCTTGAGGGACTTTGTTGAAATTTTGTACAAACATCCACTTGGACTCGGACTCGGATGAACTGAAAGAATTTGGTGGTCAAAGGTTAAAATCACTGTGACTTCGCATTCGTCCCGTTCTCGTGAAGGCAATATCTCAAGAACCCCTCGAGGGAATTTCTTCAAATTTTGCCAAACACGCTTTTGGCCATAACTCAAGAATTCACATGCTAATTAGAACAAAGTTTCACACAAATCTCTGATAGAAATGGTGACATTTTGTATCCGGCCAAAAGATAAAGTTGGCCAAAGGTCAGCATCACCATGACATCATAATGTTCAGCTCTATATTCATCCTCTGTACTCCTCTGTAAAAAATAGTCTCTAGGTGAAGGCCACATGTTTCTCACTGGAAAGTATTCCCAGGACTTCCATTTTGCCAAAACAATACACTTAATACCTTTTATTAAATTCCGGGGCTTTATTTTGCTTCATGTATGTGCAGCAGTTCAGACTGCAAAAGGGCCGGTTGAGGTGGACTCTGGACCAGAGAGTGTGGTGATTTAATAAATACAGTCTTAGACAGTGACATCACTGTTCTCATCACTCTGACTCAGCTCAGCCAATCACAGTAATACAAGATGATAATAATAGCTGAACAAAAGAGGAATCAGCTTCTCCAGGAAATCATGCTTTCTGGATGTTGCAGAGTGGCACGACCATTAATTAGTTCATTAGCTGCATTTACATAGACCTTAATACTCCACTTTAAAAAAAAATAATCAGAATAATAGCCATAATCACATAAATTGGAAGAGACTGGCCCGATCCTGCCCAGTTGGAAGCAATTTTCAGTCGTGGTTAAGGAAGGTGGTGGCACGTCTCCTCATAAACAGGCAGAATATTGAGTTATAACCAACCAGTCTGATGTGTGTGGTTATTTTGTAGCAGCCTGTGTCATTTGCATGAGATTTAATCAAGGACACCGGTCGGCCGTGTGTGATGACGCCGCGCTGACATCGGAGGCTGCAGATTTATCAACGTGTCAGTCCTGCTGCCTTCAGATGGCTGCAGAGAATTAATGAACTGAAGGAGAAGCTTTTCATGAAGCAGCTGCGGACGACAGATACTGTAAGAATCACTAATATTCATTAATTGATAAATGCAGACTAATTTACTGAAGTTCTTGTTTTATCCTAAATTTAAACTTTCTTTTAGTGTGCAAGTCTCTTGCCTTAATGGGTGTTTTAATTACCTTCTCCCTTGATTGCTAATTCATTTGGACACTCCTGATAAAATAAGGGTTAAATAAAAAAGTAATGTGAGTACATACATACATTGTTTATTATAACAGGTATTCCTAAAGGAACTAGATTGCATGCAAACTTCTCCTCTACTGGTTGGGAGTTGTTTAATTTATATAGTTTTACTTACATTTAAGCATTATTGCTTTATTTTTGCACATTTCCCCCAAGTACTTGGTTTGCTCTTGTTAACTAAATCAGGAAAGTGGCAGTTGGCTAACATCTGCTAGCTTGCTAGAATTTGTTGTGGTCCCCATAGTGACGGGGATTTTGAAAACATTAACATGCAGATAGTGGATGCCGCCTAAAGTTGGCAGTCGATGACAGGCTTATACCCACAGTGTACATCAGGGCTCAACAATAAGGATTGCCCACTTGTCTGGGGCAAGTAAAATGCCATGTTGGGCTAGTAAATCTAGCAACTCACTTGCCTAATCGGGCAATCGGGGGATTGTCAAGAATGCAAGAATGTTTGTTGCTTCGCATCTCTGACATACTGTGTCCTTGTTCTTATCATGTTAAGCTGAATATCTTTGGGCTTAGGACTGACAAAACAAGACATTTAAAGACATCACTGTGGACTTTGAGAAACTGGGATGGACATTTTTCACTTTTTTCTAACATTTTAAAGACCAAATAATTCATCAAGTAACTAGAGAATAATTGTCAGATTAATAAATAATAAAAATAATCATTAGCTGCTGCTCTAGATTAAACATGACAGTTGACTTTGGTCTCTGTTGTTATTTGACAGCTGCTAATAAATGAAACAATTTGTAGGTAAAAAGTGGATCTTTGACCCACTTGCCCGACAAAAAATATATAAACGGTGAACCCTGTGCAGCAGCTGGTGAGTCAAGCTACTTTTGAATGAACCTCCCACCTGACTGTCCCTCTCCTGCCATCTGTGAAATCTATGCTGGGCACCAAAATAGACAGGCAAAACAATTTCAAGGTCAGGAAAATACCAAATGATTGTGCTGATTGTTGCGCTGCCATGAAAATAGGGCCCGTGTTGTTTAAGTGTGAGGTTGTTTTCTTGATGCTGATGAACTATCTCTCTGCTCCATGGCAGCGTGCTAGCCCGCAGTAATACTGATGCCCTGCTACATTAATTGATGCTGTTTTGTTTTGGTACCTCACAGCCGACGTGAGGACGATAAACAATTGATGAGAATCTTTTTCAGAGTGCAGTTATATTTTCTGAGGTGCTAATTAGTACCCAGTTTCTATGTTGTGTAATTATAGCCTCGCTGCAGAGCGGCGTTTCAGGAACAGCCTCTTCTCTCCTTTTTGAAATCATAATTAATACAGCGATTCATATTTGACTCAAAGGATACCTGATGATTTATATTTATCTGCATGCTCAGTATGCTCTGCTCCAGTTGACTTTACGTTTTATTTAAGCGGAAAACTTTTCTCTTCGGGTTCAGAAAAGCCTCCGGTGGATGTCGGACTCTTTAACCTCATCATAATGTCATTGTAAGTGTGCTCAAAATGTGAACCCATGCTAAATATGAGCTGTGTATTTTAGCCGAACAGTGCAGTACACAGGAGCGGAGTGTGAGCTGTGAGGAGCTCTGACAGTGCCAGTTGGGGATCGTTGTGAGTCGAGGATCATCAGATTCAAGGCGGGGGTCAGATGGCTTTCATTGCCAGTCTCTATATTTGTTTATTCCCAACTGTGCCCCACTTCTATATTTCTTTTCACTCTGCAGACTATATAGTACACAGCTACTCGTTTCAGCCTTAGAGGCTGGGATGAAAGATGTATATATATATATATATATATCAGGTCTGATGATGGGAAATTTATATTATATTATTATGTATTATTCCAAGCTGAATGGAGCTGATAATACAAGGCCAGATTGCTTTCACTGACTTGGTGGTATGCACTGATAAAGCTGCTTTGTGATCCATCAATATACACAAAGAAAAGGAGACACACAATGTAGACTAAAGAGCCAAACATGTCTTCGCCAGTGGATGCTTTTTTACAGTTTCAGAGGAAGGCAGCACGACATGCCTGACTGGACACGTCAAAGCTTTTAATTTGAATTATTAGTCAAAATGTTCTATAAAAGCGAAGGTGTGTGTATGAAGTGTTTTGATGTGTTTAACAAAAAAAAAAAGAAGAACATTTTAGAATTAGAATCAGTTACCCTCAGGTGGGCATCAACTACAGGTTGTATGAGCTTCTTTTTAAAATACAAAAATATGAAATTATTGCTGTCAGCCTTTAGAAGCAGGTGATTATCGGTTATCTGTATTGGCTGGAAAAAAAAATCTATATTGTGCATCCCAACTCAGAAATGCATTGAAGAATTGAACTTCTATTTCACTGAGTGTAGACTTTAACAGTTGTCATGTGTAGAACAATTGTGCATAAATTGCTCATCAGAAAAAAATGCTACATGTATTACAGGCTGTGTGAAGCTGTTAATCACATTCTACAACAGCCAAATCGTATTTCAAATACTGCTGATGTTTGTGGCACTTTGCACTGTGCATTATGAACATTGCACAATATCCTTCAAAACATGAGAACAACTCACAAAATGCCTCAACTTTTCAGACCAAACAGGATGACGGTGTCTGCTGGTAAACCACATTGTTCGCCTGGAGCCGACGTCAGCTGCCAGTCTGCCACACAGTGTGGCTAATGTTAGCAGTGCTAGCAGCAGCAGCCTGCTATGCTTGAAGGTTAATGGGTGGTTATACACCAGTTTATGATTATCAAAGCATTTAATTTGAATTCTTATGCAAACTGCTATATAAAAGCCAAAGTTTTTTGATGAATTTTACATTTAAACATGTGAAGAGTCAGAACTCTTCTTAGTCAGTTGCCAGTTAGACTTGGTTAGGTTATCTTCTCCGTGTTGCATGAGAAGCAGGTAATTATCAGTGACCATATTTGGATAAGAGGGAGGGAGAGAACAAGGCTCATTTTCTCATAGACGTCTATACAGTCAGACTGCTTTTTGCAACCAGTGGGAGTCACTGGATGGCCATTAGAAAAATGCAGAGGTTTGCACTGTCACATCACAGTAAGAAGGTTCAGGGTTTGCACCCTGAAGCTCTGGAGTTTGCATGTTCTCTCCATGACTTTGTTAGTTCTATTTGCTTCCCCGGCTTCCTCCACAGTCCAAAGACATGCAGGGAGGTTAATTGTTGACTCAGCTTCCTGTAGGTGTACGATGGTTGTTTGGATCTTTACGTGTGAGCCCTGTGATGGACCGGCGACAGGTGAAGGGCATTCCCTGTTTATCGCCCAGTGTCAGCTGGGAGCGCACCTTGACCCTGTAAAGGATAAGTAGTTATAGATAATGTAGGTTTGATGAAGCACCTACGCTCACTACGACCTCACTTTTCAGACCTGGAAGCTACATCCATTATTTCACACATGAAAACTGAAACCACTGTCTACATTTAGTTAGGACCACAGATAAGATACATAAAATGTAGACAGTGGTTTCAGTTTTCATGTGTGAAATAATGCTTATCATACACTATTTTTCCAGCTGCTCTTAGTTTATTGCACATTTTTAATTTCTTGTTTCTAAATGATAATACCAATTAATGTGTTCTAGTTAAATATCCATTATTTATGACACTTAATTGGGAATAAAACTATTTCTTTGAACTTAAAACATCTATAAACAGTCAGAACTCATTCATATTCCTGCCATGCATCTGAAGTATTAATGAAACTTGATTTAATTGACAAGTCTTCAGATCAAAATAAGACTTTGCCTACATGAAATGGGTATAATTCCTTATAGCCTGGTACAATAAAATAAATAAAATATGACTCAGTGATAATATTATTAAGATGTCTCGGCAGCTTACTTACAGGATTTGTTTCATGGCTATTTTAATATTACACTTGTAGGAAAATTTGTTGCTTACTTATGGATATTTAAATGCTATAAATGTCAGTATTGCAGTTGATGAGGATCCTCTTTGTGCCTTTTGTTGTTTTTTGATGCTGAAGGACTGGCAATTAACACTAAGGTTTACTTTTAATGTTTAAAAATTAATGTTTAAATGGTTGATGGTTCAATTAAACTTCACTGTAGCTGCAAATGTCCTGAACAGTTAGAGCTCCTCTTCTCTCCTCTCCTCTCCTCTCCTCTCCTCTCCTCTCCTCTCCTCTCAGCACATTTTCTAAACAGTTACTGATTGGAACTGCAGGACTACATGACGTTGCAGGTATGATTGCTTTAAAAAAAGGCAATTTGATTTTCTCTGATATCTCAAGCAGGTGTCTCCTAGATGATTTTGAAGTATACTGAAAGGAAACTGAAATAAAATGAACAGCGGTAATATGAAGCATGTACTATCAGCAGTTAATGACTCTGGTAGTTGTTTAATATTATACTTCAGTGAGGCAATTAAGATAATTAAGCAGTGGGATGCCCTTGTGGCTCAATTTGCCATTAAAAAGATGCAAAAAGCCCCCGAAAATGGTAATAAAATATAAGTAGTGATGTGATTTATACAGATCATACATGCACACAAGAAATCATGTTACTCAGACACACCAGATTACACATGGGATGGTATGGCAGTGTGTTAGTGCCTATGGCATCATGGGTAACTGTCACATCTGTGAAGGCCCCGTTAATGCTGAAAGGCGCACACAGGTTTTGGAGCAACGTATGCTGCCATTTAGACAGCGTCTTTTTCTAAGACGTCCCCGTGCCACAATGCCAAGACACATTCTGCTTGTGTTACAACAAAGTGGCTTCGTAGTAAAAGAGTTCAGGTTCTAGACTGACCTGCCTGCAGTCCAGACCTGTCTCCCACTGAAAATGTGTGGTGCATTATGAAGCACAAAATACAACAACAGAGACCAAGCAGGACTGTTGAGCATCTGAAGTCATATATCAAGCGAGAATGGGGGGAAAAAATCACTTTCAAAACTTCAACAATTAGTGTCCTCAGTTCCCAAACGCTTACTGAGTGTTGCTAATGAAAATGTGATGTATCACTGTGGTTAACACCCTCCAACTTTTTTGAAACATCGAAGGCATCATATTCAGTGTTTATATTTACAAAAAATAATGATGTTAATCAGTTTGAACATAAAATATCTTATCTTTTTACTGTATTCAGTTGAATATAGGTGGAAATGTTAGCAAATCACTTGTTTTTGTATGTCTTACGTAACATCCCAACTTTTGGGGATTTGAGGTTGCAGATACAAGACGAAACTGATCATCCTTTACTCAATGCATTGCACAAGTTTAACGCCTGGTTTTCATTCATCACTTTGTTTCTCTTGTCCATACTGAAGCTTAACCTGTGACTTAAGATGCAGCGCAGTCACACACTGCAGTAGACAAAAGGCATCGCCAATAGCAACAGATGATGCTTAAATGAATGCGTGAAATGAACTGTGTTAGGGGGTGGATTTTACATGATGGCTGTCATCGGCGTAAATGCTAATTTTGTAAATCTGTCTTTTCTTTACAGTTTTCAACAATAGGCAGCGATGTAGAAAGCACTTTGAGAAAAAGCAAAGACTCGGGGGATTGAATATTTTATTAAAACAAAAGTTACTTACAATTGAAAAACAGCTCTTGGTAGATTTTAATTTACCAGATTTTTGGAGGCTCCAGTTTTATGCATGTAAACACACTGGCAAAAATAAAAATAAAAAAAGTTGTGTTGGGTTTTGTTGGCAGTCTTCAGCACAGGAACACGTAGCCTGGCTAAGTAAGACACCTTCAAAGTTGTCATTTTTGAATAAGACAATGTTTGCAATTTCCAAATTGTACAATCTGTCCGAAGTAAGACGTTCCACACACTTTCCAGCACAAGCTGTTCTCCTGCAGAATAATGTCTGGAGAAAAATCTCACCTGTTATTTCAGAGTGATGATTATAATTTCCTGTTCCACCCACGAGCGCACTAAAAAAAAAAAAAAACTGAAATTACATCTGGCAATATTTACATCCGTATTCATCTGTTTTTCAATACCTATCACCTTGTTAATGTAAAACGATCTCAATCCCTCCTCGCTCTCCCTGTTCGTGCCCTCCCTCGCTCTACCTCACTCCCCGTCGCCCACGCTCACCTCTGTGCTGTCGGGAGCGCTTCATTCAGGCAGAACAGTGACTCACAGATAACATGCAAACACTGGAACCTGCTGTTTTTATCTCTTCTCCTCCCCTCGTCTTCCTTAATGTCTCTTTTCTTTCCTCCTCTCCTCCCTGCTGCTCCTCTCTTCTCTGTATTTTTTCCTCATAATCTCTTCCTTGTCTCTCCCCGTTTTCTTTTTGTCTTTTCTTGACGTCTCTGATCTTTTTACCGCCTCTGTCTATTTCTTGACATCCCGTTTCATCTCTTGACATCTCTCTTCTTCTTCTTTCTCACCTTTAAGTGCTTGTGTCCATTGTGATGTGGAGAGATTTTCTTCTACAGTTTCTGTGCAGAGCTTGAATGGTGTTTTTGATATATTTTGGGTTTTTTTTGGTATTTCTTTTTATTTTAAGTCTTTTAACTTTTGATTTCATGGTCTTGGCTCACTTCTCTCATCCTGACATATCTCCCATACAAAACTTTCAGTCTTTTTTTATTTGTTATCTTTGCTTAAATGCATAATAATATTTTCCTGTGTGGACTCATAAACATAAACACTTTCAATTATGACTGATTAGAAGTGTGTGATGGTGCCTGTACCTGCAGAGAGCCTGTCCTCTGCCTGTATTGCCTCGCGACACTTTACCAACTCAAAACATCAGTATTTAATGCCCTCGTATCTTTCTGGTGCGTTCACGAACAGCTTGGACAAATCCTATTGACCCTTCCATTAATTTAATTTATCATTTTGTCTTTTGTCTTTCCCTTTTCTTCAAACCAGTTGTCTTTTAGACATTTAACGAGAAAAAATACCAAAGATCTCCTGGTTCCAGCTTCTCAAAAATCAATATACATATCAGCAAAACTAATATTTTTTGATTAGGATCACTTAAATGTAGTCCTTAAAGGATTGTGAGCATGACATTGTATAGTTGCAGAATAACCTTGCTCATGATAATTGTGTTTGATTACAGCACTTTGAAAATCTCAAGATAAATACTGTCCAGCATCAACGTCGTTTGTTTTGCATCAGTGAAAAGAAGGACATTGCAAAGGACGTGATGCCATTTCACATTATTTAGAAGTTTTCAGTATTTAAGTAGGTGAAATGATTTCAGTGTGTATCCGTACTTTATGTTCATTTTCAGCACATTTCAACAATACCGCAACAATAATGATAACCGTGATAATTTTGTTCCCGACAAGCATTTTTAATACTATTTCATCTCTTTTTTTCTGCCCCAAAGTTCTCCACCTGTGCTTGACTACATCTTTTTTTCCCTGCTAAACAACATGGCTCCTGTGTACAGTGGTCAGCAAAAAATTTAAAGTAAGTTTAAATTTAAAGTAATTGCAGCTTGTGTAACGCGATCTCGCGGGATGGCGTATAAATAGTCCTGTGTCATGTCTATAGTCAGGTGACCGTTGTCAACGTCAGCGTTGTGAAACAATCACAGTTTGGTCAGGTTTAGGCAACAAAACTTGGTTAGGTAAGGAAAAGATCATTTGGATTAAAATAAGTATTTTAGTCATGAAAGTTAAGTCAGTGTTTCCCTTTTTTCTGTCGACCCACTTTTAAAAAAAATGACAAACCATCACGACCCATGGCCTGGGCCGTATCAGTAAATCTTGCCAAGAGTTCATTTGTGCATTTATGTTCCTGACCATTTTTACTGCCATTTCCACATCACCTTATATCATCTTGATGCTTATTAGTGAATATTGGTATAGGTCCATGCATCATAAATACCAAAAATGAATGTACAAATGAGAAATAAAAGGCTGAGCTAACAGGGCATCTCTTTGTTTTTATTTCCACTCATCAGGACAATATAGGACATTTTGGCTCCTTCATAAATGAGACAAAATAAGTGTGTTTAGGCAGAAGTAACAGGCTTTTCTTTTTCCCCCTCATCAGTAAAACAATATACACATTTTAAAAGCTTTCTAAAAGGTGTACTGCTGATGTAAATATTAAATTTGCAGGATTTCTTCCATAGTCTTGTGAACACAGGCAAAATAAGTTAACACATTGGTGTGTTATTCCTAAGCCATGTGGTGAGACCAAACTGGCGTGTTAACTTCGTCCCTCGACCTGGATTTGTTTTACCCACTTTCTAACTTACCTAAAACACTTATTTGGCGTTCCTGCACGGCTATTTCTTCTTACTTTTTGCCCAGACTTATGCGCGGATGCCAATATGCGATAAGCCAAAACTGTCCAATAATACTGGCCGTGCTGATATGATATCAGCCAGGCTCTGAAAATGATCTTAGTTTCAGTCCAAGTCGTCTTCTTTAACATTCGCTTTTTTTTTTCTCTCCTCGCTAATTCCTTCTGTTCCTGTTTTTTTCCGTCTCTCTTCTCTTCTGTCCTGTCCTATTTGGACCGCCGTATGTGTTTTACAGTATGTGGGTGTGATATCCACCTTTTTTTTTTTCCAGGAATCAGATCAACAAAGCTCTTAAATCTGTCTCTGGTAGATCCGTCAGCTTCATTGAGTGCTGGGACTGTTGGCTGTCATGTTGCTGACCTAACATCTGCTCTCCGTGCTAATCTGTGCTGCTGTTGACTTTACTGTACTCAGTGGAAACAATGTTGACAACAATAAATGTCAGGTTTCACCATGAGTCCCTCAATCAAAGAGCAAGTGTTGTTTTTCTTTTTTCTTATTCTTTTTTTTAAAATCCCCTCTGACATTCAACAATCATAAAGTCAAAAATCCATCATAGAAACGGCAGAAGGACCAATTTTTACTCCCACAATAACCTCAATAGGAAATAATATGATGCAGCCACAGCTTGAGTAAGGGCAAGGACTGATTTCTGTAGCTCAGATATGTTGCTTCTGGCCCAAAATGAAAAGCGTCTTCTCTGGATAAAAGGAAATCTCATCAGATGAGCTGTCACGCCTGAGGTTCATTGCTAAGTGGAGTACCATGCACACCTGGTTGATAACATGAGAAGAGGATGCTGGGAGCTGAAAGCACCGTTGAAAACAGTAATATGCTCTTTACTTCCTTTAAACTCGCACTAATCAATATTTTTGTGTTGACGGTGGATGAAATAACTGCATGTAATGTGAAATATGCAGATCGTCACCCAACTCTGCAGTTCCCCTCGAATGTGTGGAGCACTTTAGCATCTTTTAGCTCACCTTTGGGGTCACAGCCCGTTTGGTTCACTCTCACCAAACCTTGTTTTGAGCCGCAGCAGGGAGCGAAACGCCTCCGATAAAACTCACTGTACGCGTTCTCTGCAGCCCCTAAACGACAGACAGGCGGTTAGCGACTAGCTGGTAAACAGGGTGGAACGTTTAGCAGCTAACGGGACAGATATTTCCCTCATGTGTTAGTAATTCAGTCACATCATGGTAAAACCGTAGTACAGGATGATGTCATCATTGAAAACTCACTGTTTTTCATGAGGTAACAGTTAAAATAACAATTTCATGGTGTCTTTAAAGTCCAACTGAAATTAAATTGCTCTTTTTGTCTGCTGCAGCACACATATCTGTTCTATAAATCACTTGTCCTGTGTTACAGCCCTCCAGCCAACCTTTTTTTTTTAACTCCTTTTAATGAGAAAAAAAAAACATTAAAGGGAAAATTCTGCACTTTTCATGTGGATGTTGAAGCAATAAATTCCTCAGTGTGTGCTACATGAGTGTGAGTTTTTCTGCTGCAAAGTCTGTTCTTCTTTCATTCAGTGATGTCACTGGATGTAAGGAAGAACTACAGGTTATTTCAGCTTGGATTTCTAGTCTCCAATTCTGGATGGCCCAGGGGCAAACTAGATGAATATTTTTGTCACTTGGCTCTATGTTTTGGCCAACAAAGTAAAGGTTATAGACTCAGAAAAACTCAACTTTCTTGGTCAATAGATCATGCGCTGAGGAATCTGTTACTTACCATCAACACTGATTGAACATCCGCATGAAAAGTGCCAAGTTTTCTCTTTAACAGTATCTATTTTTCATACCTCCCTAACATTTCAGCAGGGTGTACAGTATATGACAGGATTTGTGTGGAACAACTCGACTCTACTTGCTTTGTTTAGACTCCCTCTAGGCCAGGGGTGTGCAACCTTTATTCTCAAAAGAGACGTTTTTGGCCAAAAACAAATGAAAAACACTTGTCTGGAGCTGCAGCTTTTAAATGTGCCATTTTTCCTCTGAGACTTTCATTTTTTGAATTTGGCATCCACAGCTCGCCTAGAGAGAGTCAGACAAGACAAGCCACAGGCAAACTTTATAGGAAAACTGCATCGCTGTAAATGTGGGCTGTGGCCTGTAAAACCTTTTTTTTAATTATTATTATTGTTCAATATATAGGCTCATTTTAACAATTGGAGATTTGCTGTTACAGTCTCCTTGGACTTTTTACATATTACCATGGGTTATTGTACATCTGATCTTTTATAAACAAACCACTTCCACACTACTGAAGTCTCCCTTTTTGGAACTAACTCCTCCACCGTGGAGCCAGCAGCAACATTATTTTTGCTTTTAGCCACACTTGTTGCTGTGTGTAACCATGTGGCGTCATTCTGTCAGCAGAATATTTCCGTTATCACGATATATCACTGTATAATGTTTTTCTAATCATGAAAAAAATAATAAAGATACATCATGAGCAATACAATATAGCCAGTGGTGGAAAGAGTACTGAAAATCTGTACTCAAGTACAAGTACTGTTACATTATTAAAATATTACTCCGTTACAAGTAAAAGTACTGTTGTTAGAAAGATACTGAAGTAAAAGTACACAGTACTCATCTCAAAAACTAATCAGAGTATTAGTTACTTTTTAACTGTTAGCAGACATTCAATTGAAGAGGTTTGTGTTTCACCTGGCAAATGGCAAATGTTTGGTTTTCCTTGAAAATGCAAAAAAATGATTAATCGTAAAACATGTTTTGTTTTACTTTTTTCATCAATTCTCCTCCTCAATTTCCTCTTTTAATTTTTTTTCTGTTTTCTTTTGTCACTTTTTTCTCATTTTTACGTTTAAGTTTCCTTGTTCAACAAATGGCTTTGCCAGACAAAACAGTGTCAAAGACTAGATTAAATATCTAGTCTAGCCTAGAATAAAGTCTAGAATAAATTTTTAATTGGTTAAATTCTTGATGCCGATTAATCGATTAATGACAAATCATTAACATCCTTACTCCAAACCTGTGTCTGCTGCAGTGTTTTGGAGTTTATTTTGTCCATATTTCCTGTTTTTCATTGGCCTGTTTGCAGTCAGATCACCTCATTGGCCAAAAAAATGTAGTTGAAAGGTTTGGATATTAATTTAAAATAGTACTCAGTACTCAATTCTAATTTTAAAAGTAACTAAGTAAATTACATGGTGTAATGCATACTCCAGTAAAAGTAACAGTACAGACTTGAAAATCTACTCATAAAGTACAAGTACCTAAAAAAAACTACTTAATTAGAGTAACTTGGCGTCTCTGCAGCATCACAGAACTTCACTATAATGCTGTTTTCGCACATATTTTTCCTCTTTCAAAATATTGCGATTTGGTTCTGGTTCTGTGATTTGGATATAGCACATGGTCATATTGCGATTTCGATAATATTGCGATTAATTGTGCAGCCCTAGTGCTAATGTTGTTCGCTGGTTTGAATATGTGTTTTTTTTTTATGGATCAGATCTAGAAAGTCTTCACCAAACATCCTGAGTCTCAGCTGGTGACTCTCAATGTCAGAATCTTCACTTCTTCAAGCCTCCATTCTGTCGGTTCTGTAAAGCCACTGGCTGTATTTTCTACTGTGTCAACTACTTTAAATTCTGTAAGAACCACATTTTGTGTGTCCCATGTTTGACATTTGATTAGTGCAGTGTTTAGTTATGAAGATTCTGCATTTAATGTGACAGTTGCACTCAGCCAGCTGCTCGGAGAATTATCAGTTTTTCGCTCCCATTGTCATTTACTCGTTCAGCGCAAAATATGCTCACATCAGAAATGTATATCATTAATGCTTTCGCCGTGTTATTAAAGATTTCTAAAAAAGATTTTGTCAGCCAAAGGGACAGCCTCATATTTTCCTTTCATATCTCATCTCTGGCATGTTATTGGGCTTAGACGTCTTCATAGCGGAGTTTCATTAAACCAGGGACAGTGTGAGGCCCAGATGGTATCCATCATGGTTAACTGTGGTCTGTGACAGAGACAATTCCTCTCTGCAGGACCACCGAGTCTCACTGCAGCGTCACCTCCTGCGATGGAAACCTGTCACCGTCTCCAGATTGATTGTCCAATTATTCACTCACTGTCCAGCGCCTGATGGGATCAATTAGACAACTGTCTGAGAAACTGCAGAAATGGGAATATTTCATTTGGGAACACTGACTGTTGATATGAGAGAAATATTAGCACAGGAGATGATTCTATTCTCCAATGTTTCTGTTGAGTGAGTGGATTTTTTTTTTCTTTTTCAACATGTAATTAATTCTCTATGCCGGTTTGCCAATTTGTAGCTCGCAATTTGAGACGGTGTGACATGTTTTTAATGGTGGTTATCGTGTTTTGGCAGGAAAAATGAGAGCACAGTTCAGTGTGGAGGCAGGTGATAAATGGGTACGGGCAATAAATGTAGTCATAGAGTGAGAAATGGAGCAATCAAGATGCATGAAACAACATTCAGAGAGGGGAGGAGGAGG
>JAJHUR010139107.1:503-29113 GCA_027495735.1 Lutjanus campechanus
AACTATGTTTTCATGCGTGTATTATAATCATGTGAGAAAAAAAGGGGTTTTCCTTACCTTAAAACGACCCGTTCATATCTACAGAGGGTGCAGGTCCTCTTCCATGCCATGTTGCTTTGCCATATTTCTGCAGTAGCCCAGAATGAACAAACCAAATACTGGCTGATGTGGTCTCTCATATTTTATGCTAGTTTCATGGCCACTGTAGGTTGTCAAACACCCTGTGTGAGGGTGAGACGAGGTTATGCCACACACTGAACCTTTAAAGGGTTACTCGAGTAGTTATCTAGTACTGGAAGAGGGAAAAAAGTGTGGATTTAGCTCCAAAAACACTGGATCATTTTGGTAGTTTGGTTTGGTATTTAGGTAGCATCTTTAATTATGGTGCATGCCATTTTAACTGGGAAATCAGAATTTTCGAGTTCCCATGTGGAAATTTCAACCCGAACATCATCTGAATTCAGATTGGAGGTCAGATTTCGTTTTTTAGTCCACAGAACACTGCAATGTTTTCCTGTGAAACTCCAGCAGTGTTTAGTGGACTGAAAAACTAAACCCAACCTTTAATCGGCATGAGGGCGAATAGATCATGACTGAATTTTCATGTTTGGGTGAACTATCCCTTTAACATCTGGCCAGGATCTCCACCTTTTTCAGAGATGCCAGCCAGCTAGTCTGAATTACAGGGATATAATCATGACAACAACAATTTCTGTTGTTTGCACAACTAAAATTATGTTTTCCAAATAGTGGTGTGTTAGGTTACACATGTGTTTGTGTGCTCCTAAACGTGTGCATGTATTCATGCTGTCCAGTGTGATACTGTACTTTAAGAAATTTGTGCTTTTTAAGTAGAAAATCCCCCCAAAAAGCTTTATTTAAAATCTGTGTTTTAAATGAAACTTCATTTTATAATCAGCGTACTGCAGCATAATTCAGAAACTCAGAAATGAAGAATAACAGGTCGACAAATCAAACATAACAAAACAAACATATCTTTTGTTCCAGACAGTCTCAAAGACAAAAGAAAGAGAAAAAGATGGTACAAATCACTTTTACAAATAAAAAGGAATACAAAGCATGAATGACCTAAAATATGATCTAGTAGAAGTACAACAACAAAGAAGTAGTGTACTTTACTGCATCTGCACTGTTCCAGAGCTTTCAATCATATCACATGATCCTCATCATCAGATGGAGTTGTGATGAAATTGTAAGCAGTCAGATTTCCATTTCACATTTTTCCTGAACACTTCAAAGACTCATTGTCCATGTTGGCCAAAAAGCTGAACATCCACATTTCCATGACAGCCGGGCGAGGTCCATCTGCAGATGAAGATCATGTGATGTGATCAAAAGCACCAGAACAGTTACAGCTACCTTTGGTGCTCAGTGACACACAACTTATGATGTGAGAAATGAACTTTGTGCTGAGATGATTTTGTAAATGGCCACTTCCAAGGTCAAGAATGAACTCTAACCTCAGACTGAATCATGGGGTTTGATAGTTCACTTATTTCACTCTTATCAAGATTTACTAATTTTAAGCTGCTTAACAGGAGATTTATTGGGAATATTGAGAAAAGTAGCATTCAAGAGGTTAGAGAATAAACCAAAGAGGCAAAAAAAAAACTAGAAGCGATTCACCCACGGTGTGAATGGATGGTTTTGTGTATGTGTATGAGTCTGAAGTACATTTCAGATTCATTCAGTCTGAAGCTCCAGCTCAAGTGTCTGCAGTGACTCTCTATACCCATACTGACTCATAAAAGCCCTCATTGTGGGAGCCACCATCAGCCCTTATCTCACTGTCATAACTGAGGGGGCTGCCATGGCAACAGGGAGAAAACAGTCTCATCTGTCACATCTGCTCTGTATGAGAACGCCTGAGGATGTGCTGTAAATCAGACACATCCACACTGACACATTAAGGCAGATTATTGCAGTCACTGAGTGGCTCACTCGGCTGTCAGTCATCGTGAACAGGCAGAGGCTCCACTGTTCGACAGCCCGGAGGAGAATGGGCGGGACATCCTCTGGGAGCGCGTGGTTGGACAGCGGGCTAGGAGGCAGTGTCTGCTTATTTGATAAGAAGTCGTCCGTCAGGAAGGAAAATAAACAGTCGAGCGTGCTGCTACTGCAGAGCCAGAGGAAGAGCTGTTACTAGAGCACAACACAATATTTACACTGCTGGACCGACACACATCCACATGGACACGCTCACACTTGCCAGCTCCGCATATACCTGCACACGTTTAGGGCCGAACAAACACTGAGACATGTGTACATATACAGAGAGGGGAAACAGGTGTGAGGATGAAAACACTATTTGAAAAACATCATTTTAGTTGAACAAACAACACAGATTGGAGATGTTTGTTTGCATATGTGAAACTGAGTATACATGTGTAGGCCTACATTTAGTGTAGGACAGAGTAACTTAAATATCCCATACAAGTGGAATTAATTCTACTTGATTGATTTTCCTGTTGAGTATAAATAAAATAAGTGTAAAGAAATGTAGGTCACTTCACAGAGATCTTTCCAATGCAGGATAGGCAGTTTAGATCAGTTGTTCCCAAACTGGGAGTCATAAAATGATTAATGGAAAGAACAAAAATATTATTCTGCCTCTCAAATTTAGATCTCTTTGTTCTAGCTGTCTTTCTGAAAAGATTTGTAGGACAAAATCATTCTTTGGTCGAGCTGCTGACAGCTCATAACCAAATTCAAACAGTGACAAAGGGTTGGCGTTTTAGGGGCTCACCAGCCAAAAAACTTCGAGAACCACTGGTTTGGATTATTTAGAGTGGGAGTATTGTAATGTACAAATCAAAGTGGAAGTTTACAGAACATCTAAACTCATCTGTGCCGGCTATTTGCCTTTATCCACTTTTGCCTGAGGACGTTGTCAGACTTTCTTTTCTCTAACAGAAATCAAAATGTGAATGACTAAAGCTGAACTCACTCTTTAAAGCGACATAACAGCAGCTAAAAATCTAGTTTTTTTCTGACTTCCAGTGATAGAGTCAGTAAGATTTGTCAAAGCTGTGCTTAAATACACCAGGACATCAATTACCAGTCCCAGTCCCAAGAGGATTTTGGTTTAATGAAACGTCTCGAGCACAGCAAAACAATGAGAAAAAGTCAGGAAATATAAGCAGAGATCAGGGTTTCTGTCTGTATGATTAAAATTAGGACGGCTAAGTCTATTTTCCTCATTTAAGTCTCTACTAAAAATGTACTTTCTGAGACTGACCTTCATCCGATCTCCTGACGTACCTTTTGTTTTTACTGCTTTATCTTTTGCAACAAATGCAACACTTAAAACTTACAAGCAGAGATGGACGTTAAGCATTTAAGATTTGTTTTACCGCAGTAACTACAGCAAAGGTGGTGGTGTATCTTACTCATCTCATGTGGTTGTTGTTGGAATTCAGTGGAAAATATCATCATCTGAGCAACTTAACATGATTACTAAGATTTTTTTTTTCTATTAGGAACAAGGACAGTGTGCTGAAACAATTAGTCTATTAATGGATTTGTTTTTTTTATAAATGATTATTTATAATTGACCCTTCATTGGTCCCACCCATTTTCACTCTCAAATTTTGAAGATGGTTAAGAGGAGCTGCTTCTTACATTTTTTAGACTAAAATATTTAGTAATAATCGGTTGAACCCTTAGACTGGTGATCAACAAGTGCAACAGGTGCTGATTCAATCCTAGTGGCATTTTTGAGGCCATAATTAGAGGCATTGTGTCCTGTTTGACTTTGTAAGGTGTTCATGTTATTGTGTCCACCCTGCTGTGCTCATACTCTGCCTGTACGTGGGAGCATCTCTTGGAGCACCATTTGTTTGTTTAGATAAGGAAGGAGGGGAGAGTCGAGGGACCGTGAGAGTCCTGACCTCCTGGCTGTGAGACCCCGCCCTCTGGCTGTGACTGACAGATAGCATCAGTTCAGCTCCTTATCAGCTCCCTGCTGCCCTCTCATCTGGGATCTGCCTCCCAGCACTGCAGCGAGGAGGAGGAGGAGGAGGAGGAGGAGGAGGAGGAGGTGGAGGAGGAAGGGTGGGAGGAGGCGAGTGATGTGGGGGGACATGCCAAGGCAAGAGGGCACACAAACACACAGAGTCATGCACATAGATAGATAGGTAGAGTTAAAGGGGTAGTTCAGGTTTTTTTTGAAGGTCAAGTTATTACATTACATTCTCTTCCTCCTTTTGTTGGGCTCCCTACAACCCTCTCAAAGACCCCTGTCGGTCCTCGGACCCCAGTTTGAAAACCACGGGTATACGCCAAATATCTCTCTCTCCAAAGCCACCACACTTAGGCCACAGGAGTTGCTGCACAATAACACAAATTAAGACCAGCAAATCCCATGTTATATGAGGTTACTGATTTTGTGGTGTGGTGGCATTGGAAAGCGAGATTTTTGGCTTATATATATCCTGTTGGAAATGGCTGTCTGATGGCAAAGGTAAAGAGGGGAAATATTGTAAACATAGTGTACACTTAAAATGATTGAAATGATTTCTTTTGCTGCTGACTGTGTCCACAGCAGCACATTGCTTAGCTTTCTCCACCAGTGCTCCTGCTGTTTCTTCATGTGCTGACTTTGCGTCTCTTTTGACATTGTTTTCTGTCCTGTGATTAATATTATAAATCTATTATAAAGTTATTTTTGTCCTTCATATGTAATTCAGGCAGTAAATACAGAGAAAAAATGAAAAAACACAGTTCAGTTTCTGTTTAACCAAAGAACCAGACGGCTTCATTACTGTACATGGATTCTTGCTCCCTCAGTCTTTACTTTCTCGTCAGAATTAGTCATAATGAGAGTTAGCGCCAGCGGACGCCTTGTATATTGTGTGTGTGTGTGTTATTGCTCTTGGATAGTAGGCCGTTCTGTGTTTGCGGCCTGTGTTTGGGAGTCTCTGTAAGTCATTTGCTGTGTTTTTTGGAGGGGGTGAGATCATGCTTCGCCGCTGACACTGAACATAAAGACGCATTGAGTGGAGTGTGGACCATAGGCCAAGTCTGGAGGTACGGGGGAAACAGGGATCTGTGTATGCACACACACACACATATTCTCAGGGCAGTGAGTGTAGAGGGCTCCCGAGGGCCAGGGGGACTATCGTTTTCCCCGTTAATTATGACCGTCTGGCAGGCTGGAAAGCAGGAAGTCAGAGAGGGAGAGATGGAAAGAGGGAGGGATGGTAGATAGATGATAGGAGGGAGAGAGTGGGTGGGGGTGAGTCAAAATAAGGGAGGAGAAGCAAAAGCCAAGATGGATGATGGGAGGAAAGAGGGAAAAGTATGAGAGGGGAGTCCAAGAGAGGATGAGGGAGTGATAGAGAGACAGGTCCAAATGAAACCATATGCAGGGAGGGTTTGGATGATAAAACCAGGTGCTTGATAAAAGGTGGAATGTCAGATTTCTTTTTTTTACTGTCAGCCATGTCAGGTTTTTGGATGTTTTCTCTTCCAGCCGCCGCTCTGTCTTCTGGCGTTCACTCCCTGTCTTCTGATATACAGCTTACACTCCCCGACCTCGGCTTTCGTTCAACCTTTTGACCCTTTCAGCAGCACCGGCTTGTGCCTATAACTTAACTTTACTATCCAGCCTTTGGTACCATCCACCTCCTGTGATGGGCCATTCTTCATCTCACTCCCCCGAGAGCAAAAACAAGAAGAAGGAGATGTAGAAATGCAGCAGACTGTTAAAGGGATAGTTTGGATTTTTTTGAGGTGGGGTTGTATGAAGTGTTATCCATAGTCAGTGTATTACTTACCGTTGATGACGGTCGACACACACCCAGCGGGAATCCCGGTGTCAGCAGCAACATTTATTTTAGCCACCTAAAAAAATCAATATCAGTTTTAGGCCCTGTTCAGACCCTGTGTTAACATGAGTCCTGGGTGATCCAGTCCCAAGAGGAATAAACTCTAAGTACAGGTGTGAAAACACCCAGGACGCATTTGAGATCTGATCGCTCAGACCACATTTCAGAGTTGGTCTGGGCAGCATGTGACCAAATTCTTTTAGCAGTGCATACACACTGTGGCCTGGGCAACATTGAAAGACCACAGACTTAACTGATGTCCTGTAGGTGCATCATTTGTTTCACTGTAATGCAAATTACATATGGGCTGTCTTACCTGCAGCGGACGTTTGTGAACACACAAGTCACTGCAATATCCCCAGACTCCCTAAAAAAACTGCACTATGTTGAGAGTTGTTGAGTTAAAAGAAACTTTATAAACTTTGTGAAATGCTCTCTATGACAATTTCTTAATTGTTTGGCCCTTATTGTGAATTTGGCAAATGTTAAACATTGTGTTTGTTTGTCCCAGCTTGTTAATGGCTATTACTGTTGAGCTGTTGTTTAAAAACAACTTATTTTGTAAACATTTTTATTTGCATACAGAGAGGGAAAATGAAACGGCTATGGTAAGTTTTTAATCATTCATGCCCTCTTGTAAATCAGGCTTCAAATGCAGCACAATTAGGTGTTTTCTTTTCTTGTGTTAGTGACCAGGTGGGTCAGTTGGTCGAGTATGCACCCCATATATCAAGACAACAAGTCTTCTGCAGCCGCAGTGGGTTCAACTCTTGGTCCCCTTGTTGCGTGCTATCACCCTACGCTCTCCCCCTCTTTCCTATCCTCACTTCAGCTGTCTTGTCAATTAAAGGCATAAAAGCCCAAACAAATATAAAAAATAAAACAAAACATTGTGTTGCTGTGAAGAGCAAGCAGACTCTTGCTCAAACAGACACTCCGTGGTGCGCTGGGATGCACACTAAGCGTTTGCTATACTTAGAATATTTTCACCGCTTTACCTTGATCGCTCTCTCCAAGGAAACCAGACTTCTTGAGCAACATTGGAGTCATTTTATCTTGCAGAACATAGGAGTTGCTGATCTACTGCTGCCTTGATCAATTAGTTTGTTTGTGGGTTTTTTTTTGTGACTTTTGTATTTTAAAGGATTAGTTCAGAGTCACCAAAGTCGCAACAAACAACAAACTAACTGATTGAGGCAGTGGAAGATCATCAATTCCTGTGTTCTGTGATGTAAAATTACCTTTTTTTGGTGTTTGGTTACTTTGCAGAGGGCGGTATTTGGCTTATATAACGGGGTTCACGGTCCGATAAGACTGTCTGACAGAAAGCTGAAGCAGAGAAAATATTGTAAAATACAGCGTACACTTAAACAGAACTTTTTCAAGGTGACTAAAATACTGTCTTTGCATTTCATTGTGTAGCTGCCTACATCAGTACTCTTGCTTACCACCATCTACTGTCAGTAACACACTGACAATGAAAAATAATCATTACAAACCCACTTAAAAAAATCTGAACTATCCCTTTAAGGTATTAAAATGAGTTGTTTAAAAAGTGCTGTAAGGACAGTTCAGGCCGACCTCAGGCCAAGCAGCTACATGAGCCGGGCTGAGCAGAGCGGGTCTGGGATTTAACTGGCTCCAGGTCCAATTAGGACTGTCTGCCGCATCTGGACACAGTTAGAGTTAAAGTCAAAACTCACACTTCACTCCAATAAGGATATAAAGTCACAACTTTTAGACTACGGACTTCATACCACAAAGAGCAGAGAATATTTACTGCTGTGCACCAGTCATAACATGGCTGCACTGATAAAACCTGAAAGAGGAGAAGGCCGTGTGAGATGGAGTGAGGCTGGCGTGCTGCTGTCAGATTGTGTCAATAAGAGGATTTTTTCCACGTTGCAACATACTAGTTATGTTTGAGGGTTTTGCTGAGGGCAAACAATTACTGGAAAAATTGCAAGATCAAGATCTCTACACTAACAATGCTCCGAGTTTTGCCTTCAAGTGTCTATTAAGTGTACAGACTCAAGCCAAGAAACACAGTTATGTTCTCTATATACCAGTGGAACAAACACATTGATTCAAACAAGAACAACTTTTATTGTATTTCATTTTTTAGATGGACCCAAAAAAGTACAAGTCTACAGTTCACAGGAAGCCAAGAAAAGCTAAGATTTGAAACACAAATGTAAAAAAAACCTCATAGTTTTTCTGGAGGGAAACAATGCTCTTAAAGTAAGAGTTGGGAAATACTTATTCCTTTTCTTGCCAAGAGTTAGATGAGAAGTTTGATACCACTCTCATGTCATTAAATATGAATACAGCCTTTAGCCAGTTCAATTCTGCCTTAAGGACTGGAAACAGTTAGCCCGACTCTGTCCTAAAGTAAAAATCTGCTTACCAGAACATCTAAAGCTCACTGATTAATACATTATATCCTCAACCAGAGTGTAAACACAGCAATTCACCATTTTATGTGTGGGTGTCTGTTTCATAATTATGTTTTTTTTATTACCTTCGGACGGAGCAAGACTTGCTCTTTCCCTGTTTCCATTCCACATGCTAATGAGCTATTATTAACCCAGCATTGTGCAAGAAAATTTGAGTTGTAGCTTCTTCATAATGCACACAAAATACAACACAGATGACTAAAATTGAGAACAGAATGGAGTAAAAAATATAAAACAAAATAAATGCATATATACCTTCACATACACTTCTTGTGTTGAACTATTGCACGTTTATCTTATATTTGAGTTGTTAGATAGCGTATTTGTGACTTGTGCTGATGATGTCCCTCTTTACTGAAATGTTCACCTTTATTTTTCACTCTTTGTCACTTTTTTTTAATGAAATAAGTTGATCTGTTTTCACATCTGAAGAGCCTCTTATAGCCTAGTTTGCTTAAGAGAGTGGGAATAATGATGGCTTACATAAATGTCAGGCTTTGTCGCAGTCTTCTGCAGCACATTAACAAAAAGAAGACATTTCTAAGTGAGGTAGCAAAGACGCCAAATGGAAATTGCTCCAAGAGGAGAATGAATATTGGATCAGAAACTTTTGCACCGTGGAAACAACTAATGGATGGAACAAGATCCAAACAGAAATGGAAAGTTAGTTGGGATTTCAGCTTCAAGCAGTGACGGTGACCCATGTTGACGTACTGGAAAGACCTCAAGTTGCAAACTCTTTGGAACAAACAAGTAAACTCAGTAAATAAAATAAACCAAATGAATCTCAACACTGCAGCTGCCTCGGCACAAGAACCCCCGTGCAATAAGAAACAGTTGCAGAAGTCTCAGAGGAGATATGAGGCACCTCTGTGCAGAAAAACAACATCTAATCAGAGCAGTCACACAGCACATTCCACATCATGACACACACAGTAACTCAGCCTGGGGTCTGACCCCACCTGAGCCAGGATCTCTGTCTCAACAGCACAATCACACTGGAATGAGAACCAATAACAGACTATTACCCTCCATATCCCTCCAACACACACACACACACGGAAAGTCAGCTTTACATCAGTGAGAATGAAAAAGAACAATAAAATCTCCGGATATGAAAAGCTCCCGAGGCAGCGATGTACAGAGAAAGTGCAAGATGCTCCCACTTTGTGTGTGTGTGTGTGTCTGTGTGTGCACGCTTTAGGGGAAAACATCTGAAAGAAAAAGCTGCCATAAATCTCTTCTCCCTGAGTTGTACTGAGAATTTTGATTGTGTATCTGCATGTGAGGCCCAAGGCACAGAGCAGCATGTATCTGAGGGAAGCTAAGCTTTATTCCACTAACCCTCGGGTACGTTGTTATATGCATTTGGTAACTTTATTGCACTTCATTACACTTATCTGATGCCTGTGCCAACAAGTATATTTTGCACAATCAAGATTTATGCAAAACATGCTAAAAGCTCATAAAATGTGACATATTATTAGAGGTTTTACCACCTTTTTTTTTTTTTTTGGAGAATCCTGCACTGCCTGCCTCTGGTTAGTTATGAAGGAACAAATTGTACATTTCCAGTAGAAGCTTGTGACTGCTTATGGCCATTCTAGTAGTTATGGATTTCTGGCACTTTTAGTGTTAAAGGAACAGTTCAACATTTTGGGAAATATGCTTATTTGCTTCTTTTGCCAAGAGTTCAGTAACAAACAACAAAATCAGAACCAGTGTAGCAATATCCCTCAGATTCCAGTCTTTATGCTAAGCTAACAGCGGTGGCTTTATATTTACAGTACGGACATGAGACTGGTATCAATCTTCTCATCTAACTCTCAATAAGAATGTGAATAAGCGTATTTCCCAAAATTTCCAGCTGTTCTGCTTAAGGTTGAGAAATTTCTACTACTTGTTATGCATAACTAACCATTTGGATTCCCCAAAAAAATGCCATGTAACAAGGCTGAAAACAGAATTACATAATTATAGTTATTCACATAGAAAGTTCTCACTGTAGTGTTTGGAAAAGAAAGAAGGTTTTTACAGTTTTTACTGTTAAAATGTGGTTTTAGCATCTTTTTCACCTTCAGATCAGAAAATTAGTACCATTTAGACTGCAGTACTGGTGCCGTTTCTCTTACTGAAGAATAAGATTTGTGTATTTTCTCGTCCACTGTACTTTTACATAAATCATGAAGCTGTAGTTCAGAGGTCATAAAACACCATCATTCAGTTCTCTATGAAGACATTTTCCCATGAGCTCCTTGTGAGAGTTTTTTTTTTTTTTTTTAATTTAGGAGCGCAGGAAAGAAAGTTAGACGAAGGAGAAGAAGCTGTGGAAAAAACAGATGACTCCAGTCCTGCTTTGACTCCCTCCTTGGACAGCTCTGACATGTGCTCTGCAGTTTTTCAGCTCGCATGGGTTTATTTTTAGATGTATACGCTAAGAAAACGCCAGGAACTCCACTGTACTGTTGACTCTACCTCCCATCATGCTTCATTTAATCCTTTATTCAGATACTGTAATGGTATTATGTGTCATGAATAGGAAGGCCTTATAGGATGACACTGGGCTGCTATAGAAACACCTGTTGTTTGAATGTCTGGGTTATTGTAAAGCTTTGAACCATGACTGAGGGTGTTTATGCAGCGACCAGCAGCACATCGCTCCTGTCAGTGCAGATGAACCCTGAAACTCCCACTGAGCTTTAAGTTGTTGTTGTTTTCACAAAGAAAATTCAGTTTGTCATGTTAAAGAATAGGTTTGGATTTTTTCAGGCTTCTCTTGATAGATCACTCACATGTTAATGGTCACTGTTATCATTCCTCCTGTCTTTACTGGCCCTCATTTTGTGCAACTTCATTCTAAAGGCCCATATACAGAGTGAAACAGCAGCCATCTTGCATGTTTGTGTCACACTGTGTGAGATAGGCCTAATAATCTGCGCCACACTGCAGGATATCAGTTTTTTGAAGATGGAGAATGCAGTGAATCGTAGCACTGTGATGCAAAAATGTGCAAGTAGAGGCATGTCATCAACCCGCATCATCTACTGTCATGTTCTGAAATGCAGCCAAACAAAAAACAAACTGGCCACAAGAGTGTTCTTATAAGAGCACTGGCACTGTTTCAACTTCACTCAAACAGCATTTAAAATGGGGGTTACCACACCATGTCGGCCATTGTGTTCTGCATTATGTAATGTCTGATTGGTTGGTTTGTAGGTGTGGGCTGTAAAAGCAGCGTAGCATACATATTAGTCTGGTTGATTAAAGGGAACAGTGTGACTTTGTTCAGACTGCAGGCAAACGTATCTGTAGAAAGCTGATTGGAATCGCATTTCAAACTACCTCCAAATATGGCTTGGATCTGATTTACCAAAAACTGCATTTCATGTGTCTTTTTTGTCTGCGCAAACTTTCTCAAATCAATCTGGATATAATCTGCGTAAGCCAAAAAACAGATTTGCGCTGGCAGTCTGAACAGGGCCTATGCTTCAACCTGCATCAATTTCAATAACTTTTTGAAACCGACAAGCACGTCCACCTCATGCAGCTATTAGCCACCTGTGCAGAGATGAGAAATTAAGCAGGGTTTGAACTTCCATCACACATAATTATCTCACTTTCCTCCTGCCTTCGAGGAAAGATTGTCCAAAAGTATGCACTATTATCCCCATATTTAAACAATTATTGCGTCTCGACACCTATGACACCTGGTTTTTCACTCCGCCTTCGAGTCTGGTTGTCTGGAACAGCTTTAAACACCTTTGCCTTCAGATGTGGTTCGACGACATGTTGCACAAATTACTTCATTTCAATTAGACCAACACCTTAGACCAATAATTGTTTTATTTTTGATTTTGTGACTCCATTAATACAATTAGTCCATAATTGCTACAATAAAACCAAATTAATTTGCTATATCACCCAAACTTTTATAGGCAGCCTCCACGGGACACAGAAATCAATCCAACAGTGTTAAAAAAAAAAGGAAAAGAAACAAAAAACATGATGCAAAGTGATACCTTTGTATAACCCTGTCTTGTGAATGATCTCCACATATGCTTTCCACCACGCACAGTGCCCAGCTTGTCATGCGCAACTTTGCCTTTCGTTATGCTATCACATGAACCAATCTTCACTAGCTAGCTAGCTAACTTACAGGTAGCAGGGTTTGGGTTAATTTTGGAGGATGGAACAACAGTCCTTCAATCTGTACACATCTTTAGCTAAAAATGTTAATTAACCTTTGTTTGTTTGTTTGTTTGTTACCAATGTGGAATGACAACTAAAGTTTGTCATCTTTCATCTGTAATAGTCCAAAGTCGCTCCGTGTATAAGGGCAAGGAGGATTTTTGCACAGAAAGACTGAAACTTTGGTGGGCACCCGCTTGGATTGGTTTCTTGCTGATTTTTGCATTTTGCACAAAACAACTGTTCCCCATCTCTTATTGGTGTTCAGTCCAAAACATTAGGTGGTATTTTTACAGATATGTTGTATTAGATGCAGGTGAAATGATGCAATATGATCTAGGAAGTTAACTTTGAGTAACAGATCCATGTGTTTGAAGGCTCATTGCGGAGGAAAATACTCATCATACTGTGAGACAGGCTTTTATGTCTCTGGAAAATTAGCAGCTATTGTTTATGTGACAAAGTAATCAACAACACCACAAATTAGCATTTGCATGTGTTTGATTGGTCAACACAGCACCTTATCAGATGATGTTACACTATATTTTACCAGGTTGAGCCAGTTTCAGCTTCTTTTCCTGAAAAACAGTGTTTTTCACTGGTTCCCTCTGCATCAGCACCGCCACTGTTCTAATGCAGTGACCACACTGAAGAGCATGAGATTTTACATTGAAGTCACACTAGAACGTGATCCCAGGAAGCATGATTACAGTCATCAACTTCAATGTACAGTATAGGCATCCGAACCAATCTTTAGTATTTCTTCTTCTAACAGCCAAAATGATCAATAATCAAACAGTATACAAGAGGAACAAAGACAAGATTCCTCTTCTGTCTTTCTTTTAAGAATGTGAGAGTGAAAGTGTGCTGATTTAGTACTCCTATGCACCACAAAGCACAAGTGTGTGTGTGATTCAATCTGGTTTTGTCACGCTGAGGAAGTGACACAGCTGCTAAGGTCAGCAGGCTACAGAGAGGGAAGGAGAGAGCGGGTCGTTGTCATGGCGCCCAGCTAAACAATGGAGTGAGGAGGTCGGAGAGGAGACGGCATCACTGGGTTGAGACCCTTGAGGAAAAAAATCACCTCATACATTCGCTGATGAACAATTCAGCCCTCAATGACACACACTGGACGAATTCACACCTGGCAGCCGACACCCAAAACTCACCCTGCGCTCTCACTCCATCTAACTCAGAGTCTTTGTTGGTAAAACGCACAAATCACACCACCAACAACACACCCCGGGCTCTGCTCCTCGCTCTCCATTACGTTCATAACAACATTTATAATCATCTACATGACAATCTGTGTGGGGCTCTATAGTGAGGCTCGGGGGTGACAGGGGTTAGCGCTGAAGGGAAGCAGTGCATGCTGGGATTGCGGCCTGCTGAGAGAGTGGCATTCTGGGAGGCGGTGTCCTGCGGGCAGGGCCTCTGGGGGATGCAGTATGGTTAATAGGCCTTTCATGGCCAGCCCACAAAGGCTTTTGTCCCAGGCTAATTCATCCAGCCCTGCATGGAGAGATGGAGAGGGGGGGAGGGGCACCATGGAGGGGTTTTTTGGGGTTGGGAGTCCCCCATTTTTTTCTCTCCCCCCTCTCTCTTTTCTACTCGTCAGTGCAGTGCAGGGTGGCGCTAGTGTGAGGGAGTCACATACAAACAGAGCCCCGCTCGGTAGCAACAACACCAAAACATTGGCAGAGGCTGCAAAGTGCTGGCAAACTGCAGCACAACACTGGAAAACACCCACGATTAATGACTCTTCGAAAACATCTTGAAGCTCGAATAACCTGCAAAATCTGGGATGTGGATATATTAAAGGGATAGTTTGGATTATTTGAAGTGGGGTTGTATGATGTACTTAGTAAATCCATAATGTATTAACTTCAGGGAGGAGCACCAGCAGGAAAGCTGAGCAGTGTACTGCTGTGGACAGGGTCAGCAGCAACATAGCTCACTATAAATCTGAAGCTATAACAAGTCACATTTCCACATTAAAATGTCTGAAAATGCTAAACATGTTATATATTCTGTTGATTTGTGTGCTTATATCATCCCAAATGTTTCAAACAATGTTTAAATAGAGAAATCTGTAATTTATTCAAGGTTACAGCATGTTTCCTGCTATTCATTGTTAGCTATTTGCTACAGTTTCTGGGAAAACAGGGGGTACGTCAGGGAGTCAGGAAGGTCGGTGCACATAACTAAACCTAATGTGAATAAAGCGTCAACCATTACCTTGCCCATGAACATGATTTCTGCTCGAGTCATGTCAGATAGATTCTCATCCACAATGAAGGTGGTTTAAAAGTGAAAATAACAACTCCCATGATCCCGTTCTGCATCACGATGTCATCAAACTACATCTTTTGTTATTGTTTTAATGAGAGAGACCCCTAGCGGCAGAATTTACATATCGTGTGTTTCATCAGACAGCCGGTTCAGCCGTTCCAACCAAACCCAATGGGAGAAATCAGTAATTTTACTTTGCAGAAAATTAGAATCTCTGGTCTACCGCAGCCACGATCAGTGAGTTTGTTTGTGTTGTTGCGTGACTTTGGTGAATTTGAAATAATTTTTTAAACACCAAAATCACACAATAACACAAACAAACTAATAGACTGGGGCAGTGGTAGACCACCAGATCCCACGTTCTGCAAGGTAAAATGACTGATTTTTCCCATGGAGTTTGGCTGAGCAAGAGAGTGATATTTGATTGATAAAATGACATTTTCACATCTGAAAAGGGTGATAGCAAGGTAAATTGGTGAAAATATTCTAAATATATCAAACACTTAGACTGATATTGATTTTTTAGGTGGCTAAAATGCATTTTGCTGCTGACCCTGTCCACAGCAGTGCATTTCTTAGCTTCTTACATCCAGCTGCTTTTCCAAACTAGGAGTGTGTCAACCACCAGCTACTGTACGTAATATAATGATTATTGATAAGTACCTCATACAACCCTGTTTCAAATAATCCAATCTATTCCTTTAATGTGAAATGGATGTTTAATTTAATATAAAAGCAGAAAAAAACTCCCAAAAATGTTCCAACTGGGTGTCTGTCCACACACGAACACACTTTCACCTGAACAAGAGCAACAGGTGTCATAAAATGCCACAGCTTGTGGGTGAATGGAGCCCCGCTGCGTTGCAATAACCCCTCAGGTACATCATGGTGGGAGTTCCTGCATTCACAGGGGCGAGACGCCACCAACAGAGCCCACCACTATCAGAGCCTGTGATCTGGGAATAGTCAGTTATTAATGAACTGGACAGGACCGGCTCCCCTCGTTTCAAAGTGTGCTGATTGAAGTGGAGAAGAGAATTCCAGAGGGAGCACAGGGGGGGTTCGAGCTGTGATCACTGTGGTATGAGAGTGTGTGTGTGTGTGTGTGAGTGTGTGTGTGCTGCACAGTCCTGACTGGGCCCGTCCAGTTCACAACAACACAACACAGCACCAGCACTGCACAGCTGCACTGGAGGGCCTACAGGCCTCAATGGACGGGGGTCAATACAAACTCTGTGGGGACCAACGCATACCAAATCAGGGGGAACAGAGCAGAAGGAGGGGGAGGGGGCGCACTTTTCTCCTCCAGGACACCGTAGTTCTTCAGAAACTAACTTTTTTGAAGTTTTTCCTCTCACACACACCTATATGTGCTTTAGAAATAGTAATTCAGGGTGTAGTTTTACGCACAACCCCCTGAAAGCCCTCATGTGCTGTGAGTAGGAACATGTAGTGAGGAGAAACGGCGGTGCAGTGCCCAGCTCTGGGATTTTGGGAGCCAGTCCCTATTGTTCAGATCCCTCCTCCTGCTTGGGAAGTGGGAGGACCCGAAAAGGCGTCGCAAAAGGGAGAATTGTTTGAGAGCTCAGTCATCCAAAAACGGCCTTTCAATGTGAGAACTTGGGGAGCCGAAGAAAATGTCGGTGGCATCGCAGTAAATTACTAAAGCGAGCGAGGCTTTAGAGGGAAAAGTGAAGTAAAAACTGTTGTTTTTTGGGACTAAAACTCATCACTGAAAAGAGGCAAAGAGAAGATCGAGGTGTGAGCACCAAATACAGCAGTTTGGGTAAGTTTTAAGCCTTCATGCGGTCCATGTTGTTGCGGTGTTACGCTTCGTATCAACATTTTACAAAGTTTTACAAAGTTATATATAAATGTAACAGTTTTGGTGCGTGTTTGCAGCCAGTCTGCAGTCTTTACCAACTTTTACGTCACTTAATTTGTAGAGAAAGTTGTGATTTTGGTGTTAGATGACGAGTTCACGCTGGTGACTACTTTGATAGCCACATTTGTTTTGTTTTTTTACGCTTATTGAAGCACATAAACTTTGCTACAAACTTTCCGGACCACAGATCCCATGTATTTGGATGGACGTGCGCGTTTCGGCGCGTGGTTTTTGCGTTACTTTTGATAAAAAAAAACGTAAACTTTTCCTCCGGACTTAGCCTGTTGTTGATTGGATGAGCTCTGCGTCCGTATTTTCCAACGTTTTCCTTCATTTTCTGCCTGTTTCTACCTACTTTTACAACACTATACATGCATATGGATAGGAATCAGCCTTGTGTGACACGTTGCCAAAGTTCTCATCTGTGTTTTTGGACGTAAGTGTGTTTTTTAGGGGAAAATGCGTGTGCGTTTTGAAGGCCGCAGCCTATAGTCGTTCCCATAGGGTAACAGAAAACAGACATGGTGAGCTGTGCCAGATTTACCCCCATATTATCATCGGGGACTGGAGCGGTGTGGTGGTAGAGCTGGGGAACAGTGAACATCGTAGGAAAAGCTGCTGAAAAGCATCATGCATGTTACTTAATGGTGTTTCTGATGAATTATATATATATTCTACACAAAAACTCATATTTAATGCACAAAATGACCAGTGCAAGTTAATTTTTTTGCATAGAGAAACGATAACAAGCCTACCTGAGTGCATTTCTTTAGTCTCACTCTCCTTTCACCCCCCACACCAAAGTCTGGTGTCAGAATAACCTAATTAAAGCTTCCAATAAAGTGACAGCTGCTCGGTGCAGTCAGGAATGCAGCATCCTGCCTCTCTCTGTCCGGACAGGAGAGTCTCCCCTGATATCATCCTCCTCATTCAACCTCTGATTTTAATGAGAAAATGTTTGTCTTAATCCCCGGGGCTGCTAATGAGTGTTGGCCGGGGGTGTCACTCACCGGTGGGGGCCGGTTACAGAGCCAGAGGAAGGGCGGTGGGGGTACACTGCGGGAACAGCCGCAGGGGCTCAAGTTTCCAACCCCAGGTGTCGTTTTGTTGTTTGGATTACATTTAGGAAGCTCTGCTGATTCAGTGACAGACATGGCATCAGACAAGGGGGCCCGATTGTTCCCCCTGAATCAATGTCACTTGGATTAAAAGTCGAAACGAATGGCCTGGCCTCCTCCAATTAGGCGCACAGCTTATGAGGGAATTAATTGGTCTCAGCAGAAAGGAGGCTCTTGTTGTTTGGTGGCATGGTTTGTTGTTGTTGTTGATCATCTCTGGCAAGTCGGGTGGATCAAAGTTGAGACTAATTGATTCCAGTCTGATTATCTGGCTGTTTCTCACACTGTTCGGCCCTTTTGATTACTTATGTGTAGCCTGGAACAACACAATTATAGGCCTTCATGATCAATCTGACAAAATCACTGAGTACTTCCAGCTGTGAGTTAAAATAATCATATATTTTAGATGATAGATCATACTATAGGCCAGAGAGCTAGTAAAGTACGCAGGTAATTACTGGATATAGGAGGGAGTACTGTAGGACTATCCTAGTATCTTAATTACTCATGAGTTGTTATTAAGAACTGTTACTAAACCGGTAAGCTCCTGGACAAACAACAATGCTAGGGCTGCAACTTACAATTATTGTCATTATCGAATAATCTGTCAACCGTTTGCTCGATTAGTTGTTTGGTCCATAAAATGGTGAAAAATGTTGATCACTGTCTCCCAAAGCCCATGGTGATGTCGTCAAATGTCTTGCTTTGTCCACAACCCAAAGATGTCCAGTTTACTGTCTTAGAGGACCGAAGAAACCAGAAAATATTCATATTTGAGAAGATAAAAACAGATAATTTGGATGTCTTTACTTAAAAAATGACTCAAAATGATTAATTGATTGCCAGAATGGTTTGTGATTCATTTAATAGTTGACAACTAATTGATTAATCAACTAATCGTTGCAGCTCTAGATACAGCTGTCTGTATTTATGTAGCCTAGATGATGGGGCAAAATGTTCAAAAGTGTTGGCTGATTTGACTAAATTTAATGAAAATGCAGCTTAATGCAATGGCCAAGAAAACAATTTAATTTACTTGTGCAAAAAAGTGATATTAAAATAACAGTTGAATCGTTTAACATCATGTCCCACATTATGTTGAGTAGAATCAATAAGCATCAGTATCGATAAGTGTCCCTGTTTGGGATACGATACTGAATACTTTCGGCGGGTAGTCCATGAACAAAACAACAGCTATTGCTTGGACCGTGTAGCTTCTCAAATCTTGAATATCTTTGGATTTTGGACCGTTTCTTGGAATTTGAAGATGTCACACTGGACTCTGAGAAACTGAGCTATCATCAGACTGAGTTATAATGAAAGTAACTGTCAGTCGTAGCCGTAGACTACAGTAAAGTGGAGTTCAATAGAGCTGCAAACTCTTACTATACAATTACCAACTATTTTCTTTATTGTTTAGCTTGTCAGTCATTTTCTTCATTAATAGATTAATTGTTTGGTCCATAAAATGGTGAAAATTGTTGATTGATTTAGTTTCTGAAAGCTCAAGGTGACCTCCTCAAATATCTTGTTTTGTCCACAACTCAAAGATATTCAGTTTACTGTCACAGAGAACAAAAGAAAATATTCACACTTTAGAAGCTGAAATCAGAGAATTTTCACATTTTATGTCTTAAAAAATGAAACAAGACAATTAATAAATGATCAAGATAGTTGACAACTTATCAATTTCTCGACTAATCCATCTATTATTTAATACCACAGGTGCAGTTCAGGTCCCTCTAGGAGTATTATATTTTTTCTGTACAGGACATTGTGATGAATGAGCCTCTTTCAGGCTGCAGTCTCAGGCCAAAACAACAGCTATTGGAAGTCGAGACCTAACCGCTGTCTGATAAAACTGTGGACTTCTGGGACTGAAAATGTGCATAAAGAGCAAAGCACAAAGGCAGAAGAGGCTTCTATGAAACTGACTATAGTCTTTTGGTTACAGATCCTGATATGTGTCAGACTTTAGGAGCCATTTTTGCAGCTGGATCTTTTACACTGTGAAGCTGGAACTCGAAATTATATGTGATTGATCTTGGTTACCTGCCAAACAGACATGTAACCGAGACAAAGGCTGCCAGTTTTCCACAGTTTGTCCAAAAACCTGGTGGATAGTTTTTCAATCAGTCTATAGGAGCTGAGATTTCATATGTGTTTAAATCCTGGAAGGAAAAGTAACAGTGTGGATTTAGGTATGTGGCCAATAGCTTCTCACTCATATCTTATATTGAACTATGATGTAAGATACGAGTGGATGGATAGGATTGAACTTGTTTGACTCTCCTTGTGCAGTCTGGTGTGTTTTTACATCTTAAATAAAAAAGTCTTTAGATGAGATGGATCTGGAGATGCATTTTGAGATTAAAAACAGCCAGAGGTTCCGTCAGGACTGCTGCTGTTGCTGCTCCGAGTTTTGACTGCGGTGCTGGAAAGCAGCATTGTTATTGTAGAGGGTGTAACATTGGCGTTAATTGACAAAGGAGGAAAAAAAATCCTTCCTGAGGGCATGCTTTCATCTCTATGACAGCGGGTACACTCATGCAGTCATAACAGCCAGCAGGCAGAATCTGTGGGCCTTTGCAGCACATGTATGTGTGTGCAAAGGAATGTGTTGCTCGTCATTGTGGTCCTCAATTGGCCTCACCTGCGCGGTCGTTTTAGGATTAGAGGAAGGAGAAAAGAGAGTGGATAGTTTACACTTTATAATTTCAGCAAGAGTTTTTCTGGGTTAATGTACTTTTCATAAACTAGCAAAGTATCACACTCTTTGCCAAATAAGGCTGCTTCATTTCCCAGAGCCGGACATTATTGGCCTGTTGACATACGGTGCATTAGTCCTCCAGCGCTGACAGATTGGAGGCTCGGGCTTTGGGCCTCGTGCCCCCGGGAGGGTTTCTGTGTCCAGTCAGACATCGGATAACCAGAGAGGGACACCTGGACCGGCAGGTGGTCGGGGTCCAGGCCCCTCCCCTGGGGTTGCATACCTCTCTCCTCCTGATCCTCCCTGTCAGCCAGGACCACAGAGCGCGAGAGGAGGAGGAATGTGAGCTTAAAAAAAAGAGGAACGGTGAAGGAGAAAGTTCTGACAGTGAGCTGGAGAGGCTAATTAAACAGGCCACGATCAAACAGAGTGAGATTATTGAGGCAGGGATGAGGATAAAGAGAGTCTGTTGAGAGAGAAAAGAGAATGGTGCGCAACCTTTCCAATGCAAAACACCTTTTTAAAGGTGGGATGTGCAGGATTTGTCAGTTGCTGTTTGTAAATGCACCAGAAACATACTTAATTGTTAAGTCTCATTACCAGGACATCAAATACAGGTGCTTTGGGTTGATAAAACATCCTAAATACAGCAAAATTATGAGAAAATAGAAAAATGCAGGCCATGGGCAGGGACTCTGCAGATAAAAACACCACCACACACTTCTAGTGGGTCATAAGTGATGACTGATTACAGGGATTTTGTACTTTGTTTTTCAGGAAAATTCAGCATAATATACTTTTAAGTTTCAAATAATATTCGGAAACTAAATGTGGGACCTTGTTCAGTTTTATATCTGTATCATAAATAGCATGATGCCTTCATTTGTTGTCTTAACAGCCTAATGGGGATTATCCAAAGCCTTTAAACCAGCTGAGTTGATTTGTTCCACTACTTAAAGTAAAAGTCAAGAAGCCCTTGATTGGATAATGAAGTTACCCGGGCCATACTCTCACTCACTCTCTCTTAACACACACACGCAAACACAAACACACACACACATTGTGAGGCTGGTGTGAGTGCTGTTAGATCATTGATCAACTCCAGACACGGGTAAGAAAGCAGTGTGTGTGTGTGTGTAGACAAATAGCCCTGTGTGTGCAAAGCAGATATTTGGACAAAGATTAGGGGGTGTTATTACGAGCCAAAAGCAACCCAGACGCTCTAATAGATCATTCACACACAGGCACAAGATTGCACTCTCACTGGGATTGAATGTAAGACTTGGAGACACTCTTTTTCTCTTTCTGTCTCAAATTAAGATTGTCAAAAGTATTGATACTTTTTTGATGCAGCATGTTTAGAACGATGCAGTACCAACATTTCACAGTATTTGGTGCTCGTTCAAGATCTCCATTCAGTTCAGCCTTCACTGTCCTGCCTGGAACCAGACAGTGTCCAGTGAGTTTTTCTGCACCAGCACTGTGTGCAGGTTGTCACGTATCAATTATTGTTTTTATACTAGTATTGTATCGAAGTAGAAATTTCTGGTATTGTGACTAGGGTTGTGAGAAAATATGCCAGAGTATCGCGATATTTTGTTGGTGATATATGCAAAGATTTTTGACAGTGGCTCATTTTGTGTTGTGTCTAAACCTCGACCGTTAGATAGCAGTGTTGTTATCTATACTGTTCTGATTTTATTAAAAAAGTTAACTTTTTAATAGTTATGCATATGAAGGATTTAGAAAAATAGCGATACGTCACCTTGCTTGCTGTATTGCAATATATCGCAAAATATTGAATCGTTACCCCTGTATTGTGATATGTATCATATTGATTCTTGTCAATACACAACCCAGTTACACACATTGTTAAAATTTGTCTCACTTTGGTAACTAGGGATGTTACAATACTACCAAAACTGAAGGTAAAGATAAAAAGTCTGCAGTACAATATTATGGCGAAATTTATGACTTAAAAAGTTCATTAAATGATAAATATGATGTGTGCAGCATTTTTTCATATAAAATTAGTTTTTCCTTTTAACTCTGCTTTCCTTCCTTAAAAAAATGAACTAATTGTGCAAATAAGTGGCTTGAATTGTCTTTAGCAATGAATGTTTGGATTATGTGCAATTGCAAAACAAAAACAGTGCAGCAGGCAGTGTCGGTCCCCTCATAGAATAACGTCAAAATAATAAAATAACTAACTCCTATCACCTATCACTGTAGATATCACAGTCTGGTACGATACTGAGAGATTTTTATCCCGATAGTCGATATATTTTTACATCCCTATTGGTGACTTTTTGCTTGAGTTCTTGTGCACAACAACTCCTTTTACACGCAGTAATATTAACTGTATTCTTGTCTCCAGCATGTGTGAACGAAACAATAAAAGCATCAGTAAGACAAAAACGTAAAGGAATCTGGGTCGTGTTCCAGGGCTTTAACCAATAATCAGATTTAAAGTGTTGCCCCAGAGAGAAAAAACTCATCATTGAAGAATGTCAAACTGGCAGGAGAAGACATGATTCAACAGAATAAATCACTGGGCACCAGATTAGTTAGTTATTGGGCCCCTGAGGTTATCACAACTGGAATTTTCCATCGGCAGACAGTGATCCTCTGTCTTCTGCCTGAATCGTGTGTGTGTGTGTGTGTGAGGTTTTATTTTATATTTCTGAGCTTTTAGGATCATGCACATCCGCGAGCTGTGAGTGACAGGACAAATGGTAGCTCTGCTTCACCACGACTCTCTCTTCTGACACTGAGAGCTCTTTGAAACAAACCTCCTCCAGCTGTTTCTCCTCTTAAGAAACTCTTTCAGACCCAGCGAAAGTCGGTTGCACCATCTCCGACGCGGTCGACGCCCCACACCCTCGATTTTTCTGTTTAATTTCCTGCCTCTTCTCTGTTTTCTGATATCTGTTTTTCTTATAACTTTCTCCTCCAGCAGCCGTTTTCATCTAACTTTACAGCATTTCTCCATTCCCTCATCTCTCTTTCCTTTCGGCCTTATCTCAATTTCCTAATGCCTCGCTCATATCTGTTTTTCATATAATATTTCACTCTCTCTGCTTTTCTCTTCCTTCCTTTCGTCTCCCACTGAGAGTTGTAGGGCCAGTCTTTTTTCCCCCTCCTGGTTCCTGCTGAATAATGGGGAGAAATTGCTCTTGATTTATAATTGGTTCCATTCACTCTGATGCATGAGCTGCCAAAGGAGTTGGGGGGCCCCTTTCACCCCCTCCACGTCCCTCCTCCGTCCCTCCCTCCCTCCCTCTCCTCCCTACGATGCAGGAACACACAAGGAGGCAGGCGTATGCGTATATGTACAGCTATGAAAGTCTATATTAGCATGCATGAATGCCGTGGCAGCGTGTACGTAGTTTATCTCCCAGGCACAGGGATAAGTGGTAGCCTGTTTTTTCGCGTGTTGACGTTTGGTGTTGGAAAAACTTCCTGAGGTCTACATATTTATGTGCCTCTGTGAGTATACTTTTACCATGTAATAGGAGTTTGTGTGATTGCTTGCTTATGTGTCATCAGTTGTGTGTGTGAGTGTGTGTGTGTGCAGGGTAAGAATGGTTGTGGGTTAGCAAAATATGTTACTGCATGTGCGTGTGTTTGTGTGATGAGTACTGTGAAATCCTGCGTATTAGTTAGTTTTCCCTGTACTGTATGGAAATGATTATGAGTGTGTGTGTGTGTGTGATCCATTTGCAAAGACTGTTGGTGTTCAGTTAAAGCTGCACAGAATTTGAAAACAAACATGTTGTGTGTTTTTTTTGCAGTGTTGCATCTTTCAGTCTTATTTGAGAAGCTGTAAACAGAATGTTTGGTAGTTTTCTTGGTTAAATAATTGATTAATCAACATGTTTGATGTGTGATAATAAATGTATACAGCATGACTTTAATATAGTTTCAGAGTTCTTTATCTCTGTTCATGTATGAAGTTTATATTCATATGATGGTTTTTATACTGTAGTCATACTCTGTTTTCATCATTCCTTCTATCTATCCATTCTCCCCTCCTTCCTTCTATTACCTTTCTATCATTTTTCTGTCTTAGTGTTACCCATATTCCCCTCTTTGGTGCTTTCCCTCTATCATTCACATTTCTCTCTTTTTCTTCAATCATGTATCTTTTTTCCTTCTGTCCCTCCATCCATCCATCTGTCTTTCTTTTTATCTACCAACCTCTTCCTCTTTTCTTCCATCCAGTCATCCAGCTCTGTCTTTCCTTTTTTCTCTCCAGCCAGCTACCCCTCCATCTATCAATCACTGCTTCTCTACTCTCTCTCTTTACCGTCAACCTTCTATCTTTCCTTCCACCCATTTACCTATCTTAACTTCTCTAGTGTCATCTATCCATCTATCTTTTCTTCCTTATAGCCATCATCAATAATTTTTCCATCATTCATCTTTCCTTCTTTCCATCATCCATATTTCTTTCTTTTCATTCATCGAACCATCCTTCTCTTCTAGCAAACAATACCTCCATCTTTCTTTCTTTCTTTCTTTTCATCTACCTATCTTTCTTTTCTTCTTTCTATCCGTCCAGTGGTGGAAAGTAACTTACTCAAGTACATTTACTCAAGTACTGTACTGAAGTATATTGCTGTTTCCATGTTTTGCTACTTTCCACACTTTAGAGGCAAATGTTGCACTACAAAGATCATCAGCATATAAATTATGAAGTAAGATACAGCTTAAGATAAAACTTAATTGTAACTCAAAAGCTGCTCAGCAGATAATAATTAAAATGATTAAAATTAGCTCCACCTTTACCAGCTGCAGCAGTAAAGTGATGAACACATTAATGCATCAGTAATTACACTCGAATAATATACACTAATCTGAAATGGGACACCCTGCAGAATAAAAACTTTAACTTGTAATTATACTGTGGTGCCAGTAGCCTACTTTTGCACTTTTTCTTAAGCAAAAATGGATGACTTTTACTTGTAAAAGTTTTTCTACACTGTGTTGTGCCACTTTTACTTAAGACCAAAGTCTGAGTTGTTCCTCTACCACTGCTGTCTTCTTTCCTTCTTCCCTGTCTTCCATCATTTGTGGATTCTCTTCTTCCTTCTTTCTATCATCCATCCTATTTTTCTGTCTCTTATCCCTCACTTTCATCACTCCTTCCCTCTCTCCCTGTGTTGTGATTGGCTGATACCTCCATCCCTCTCTGGTCCATCTCTGTGGCTCTGCTTCCACCACCAGCAGCAGCAGCAGTGATGATCCCATCCTGTTCCCATGGCCCCGGTGGGCATGCTGGCATCCCACGCCAGGCGGAGGAATGTGGGTGGGTGTGTTCACCATGCCACAGTAATTAGCTCTCCGTGGTTAATTCAGCTTCGTTATCTAAATTATGCAAATGCTTCGGTGCCTAATTGATTAGAACGCCCCCCCTCGTCTACATGGCGGGCCTGTCCAGATCCCTCTCGTTAATCCTCGAGACGCTCTGTAGCTCGTTAGTGTCGGTTCGGGGGGCGAAGGAGGGGTTGGACGGGCATATAGCTCGTTAATACTTTGTGAAGCGTGTGCATATGTGTGTGTGTGTTTGTGTGTGTGTGTTATGAAGGAGGAGGGGGTGAATTCTCAGCCTCGTTAGGGATGCTTAGATGCTTTTGATGTGTAATTTTATGGCATGAGAACGAGTGATGTCTCGAGTGGAGGATTTGGACTGGCCCCCTCTCCACCTGTTGGGCCCAGTTTCCATGCCAAGACAAGACTCCAGAGGGTTCTCTTGTGTCCGAGAGAGCTGAGCGATAGATGGGAATAGATTTAATATCTGCTCTCTGCCAAGTTTGTGCTTATGTAAAGTACAACAGAGAAGAAGAAGAGATTCTCCACTTCAGTTTGGATTATCCATGGTACTTTGAAGAAGAGACAGATGCATCCAGCAATGTGATCTCACTTTATTTGTACATGTTTTTCTTATTTTTGACACACGGCAGACACAGTATATGGCAGAATTATATTTGAACAAACAGTTTGATCAGTTTCTTCAAGTTTTTATCCTCCATTCATCTTCTAAAAGTCAATAACAAGCAATAACATATTGATAACCATTGCAGTGGCATGTATTTGGGATATCGTCTATTAAGTGTCAAAAAATTGTGAAAAATGCTCATTACAATTTCCTAGAACCTAATCAGACATCCCCAAATTGCTTCTTTTTATCCAACCAGCAGCTCAAAACCCAAAGACTCTTTATTTATAATCATAAATGACAGTAAATGAAGAGAAAAGTGGCAAATCCTCACATTTAAGAAGCTGGAACCAGCAAATGTTGGAGAATTTGCTGGAAAAATAGCTGAAATTAATAATCGATCATCAAAATAGTTAGACTGACTAATTTTCTAATGATCAGTTAATCAACTGATTGTTAACCCTTGTCTAAAATTAAATGCTGAAATGATTAGGTGATCGATCAACATGACTACTTGTTGAAAGTTCTTTGCTACTTTTCTCTGTTTTTGTTCTTGTATTTTGATTAGAGCAGAATTGATTAATCGAACAATAGAAAGGTTTGATCATCGATAATTTGTACATGTAAAATTGTAAAAAAAAAAAATTCTCTGCTTCAGTTTCTCAGATGTTAAATTCCACTGGTTTTCTCGCTCTTCCTTGTTATTAAAATGAAAATCTTCTGGCTTCTGTTTGTTAGTTGGACAAAACAAAACAGTAAACATTAACTGTCGTCACTGTCGGTGCGTACTTTTTCTGATCTTTTCATTGTGCTTAGAAAGTTTATTTATCAGTATTATTTATACATTCTATTCCACATGTTGCTCCTGTTTATCTTGATTTGTTTGTTTGTATGTTACTGTGTATTTTTGTGTATAACAAGCTGCTCCAATCCAATTGCCCCTGTGGGATGAACAAAGATGTTTGTATTGAACTATAATGTAAAACTTTCACTTTGCTTTTCATAGTATTTTTATAATATTTTTCAAATTTTAGGGACCATGGTCAGTCGATCAAGAAAAAAAAATGGATAAATTAATTGATAATGAACATCAGTTGCAACCTTAGACTGAATATTTTGAAGTTTTGGACAGTTGGTTGGACAAAAAAATCAATTTGAAGGAGTCACCTTTGGCTCTCACAATAGTTACAGACAGAATGATAATGACAATAACATTAATGATAATGATAGGCCAGAAATGTGGCTGGACATAGCAACTAAGAGTAGGGCTGCACTTTTAAAATACTAGTGAAATCGTGTAGTATTTAACTCAAACACCGACAACACCACCTGGACATTGAACCTAGGACTTTGAAAGGCTCATAGGTTCTTAAAAAATTGAGAGAACAGAGTTAAAAACCAAACAGGAGGCTAAAATTAAACTCAAGATGAAATTTATTACCATTAAAAGGTGAATAAGGATTTTACCACCCAAAAAGACAAACTTAACACAACTAATAAACCCTAAAAAAGAATAAAATGGCTGCTTGGCAAAGTTAAAACTCCATAACAATCCAATAATATTTAAAAAATCATTAGTTGCGGTCATATTTATGATCTTTCCTGAAAATCGCCCCCTCCCCTTGTTGCTGACTTGTTGCTCTCCTCCCCGTGTGATGGCGTGATGGCACCCGGGTGTGTTGTTGGTTTGTTAAGCAGCCTCCGGACCCTCCTCGTCCTCCTCCACCACTCGGCACAGACTCGGGGCCAAACCGAGGGACCAGCGAACACATTGACAGAGTGAGGGGAAAATATGTTGGGACATTGAGCGACGCTCTCACACACGCTCTCTCAAACACACCCTCTCATTGACGAGGCCCTGCTCTCTCCTCCTGCTCGGCCGCCAGTTGACATCCTCTCTATTAATTTGAGTCGCCGTTCTGCTTTCTCAGTCAACCTCTCCACCCCCCCCACTGGCTCCATAAACCCCCTTCACCCATCTCACATCAATCCATAGAGGCATCGAACCCCCCCTCCTCACACTGCTCTCAAACCTCTTGGTCATTGAGCCCCCCCCCTCCTTCTCTTTGGTCATTGAGCAGGGCCCATCAGCTCTTCCCCGGGCCCTTCAGAGTAGCGTCTCCCCTTTCTCCAGGGGTCCACGGGGTCTTTGTCCGTGCACCGGCTCACTG